>JABMBR010003618.1:0-27426 GCA_018881525.1 Meteorus sp. PSUC_FEM 10030008
TAATATTAGAAAATAATAATAAAAAGTAATAATAATGATATCCCTCTGTTTTCAATTTTTCAGTAACTATAACGCAAAACAATAAAGAGATCTCTAACGGAATCGTCGAATCAACCATGAAATCTTGGCTGCAGCATTGTGGTGACAGGATTGATTACCGCAGACGGAATGAAAAGACAAAATATTGAAATGTATTAAGATGTCTGATTATAATGAAAATTAATATATTTTTGGTATCTATTGTTATGAATAAACTCCCGTTGGTAATAATAACGTGTCACTTTATTTGATATCAGAAAGAATTCTTCATTATAACTTTCTGAAAGATTCTTTTTTGTGACGCCAGGGAGAACTTTCAAATCGGACTTCCGAAAGAACTCTTTCTTTCTGAATTCAGAAATATGAAGACTTTGGGAATCTTTCAAGAAGTCCTGATTCACTCTTGAGGCGGCGCATCGGACATCTTGAAGACGTTCCGAAGATGTCATTTGGGAAATCATTAGGATGTCCAAATCTTGCTTAGGATTTCTTCAAGAACTCTTGAAGATCTCATCTTGTTTATTGGGCTGCTTCTTCGTTGAGATTTTTAACTGATGCAGGTTGATAATTTCCCTGCCACAGTACCCGAACCAATGAAACAGAGTACACCTGCTAGTACCACAATATCGGAACTGTGGGAATGGAAGAGAGAAAATAAGCTTTATCTCGAGTAACGCTATCAACTTGTATTCGAAAAGAATTGAATCTGAACTCTCCGCATTGTTACTGGCTATACAATACAAAGAATCATAATTTTTCAGAGAAGATATGTTACATGTTCAGAACATCTGGATATGAATCGACAGGAAAATGATCTGGAGTTTTAGAGACTACCCTTCACTAATTTCTATGAAACGAAAATGAAAAGCGATGTATACGAACCTTATCATCTTGTCGGGTCGGAATCAGTTTCCCATCTGAAGAATCCGATGAATATCCTGATTTATACCAACGTGAATTCACTTATAACAAACATACATTTATTTTATATAGGTTTCTTCCCCCTCCTCCATGATGCAAGTTTTTTCTTGTTAGAAATCATGGAATACTTTTAGTACCAGCTTGATCATGCGAAGAACACGCAAGGAACAGAATTTCTTTTCATTGTTATGAACACAATCACGTGATCAATTCTGATTCATATCGGCCAAGCTGGAATTTTCATCAGTAACAATCAGTTCATTCAACACTCCCTTATCAGTTTACTAAAGATTCAACTACAATAACAAATTTTGGCATACTGGTCAATTAGTTCAAAATTTATACTTGCATCAAATTGAAATTCGAAAGTACATATAGAAATGTATCGTCAAAATTTGCCAAAAATTGTGAAACAGCAATCACCGAATAACGTGATTGCGATTTTACTCAGAAACATAGATATGTCTTCCGTTATCGATGAGGACAACAGATGTTCCCATTATAAAACATTCATTAGAATTCTCATTGTCGGTTGGGCACAATCTTCGCAACTAACATTGGTGATTACACAAAATCTGTTTCGCGAAGACAATGATATCTTTTAACCACGAACATCTCTTTGGAACGTCGGAACCGCTTCTCATTGTAGCTTCAACGATGCGTTTTTTGCTCCCTCATACGCATGAAAATATTCCCCAAATATAGCAGCATAATTGAATTGGAGAATGCTGAAAACGTTATCGGTAAGTCTCCCAATCTATTTTTTTCGATATCAGTGTATGGCTCACCAACCAATCGTTGAAAGAAAGGTTATGGATTCATAAAAATGCGATGAAACAATTATGAAATTCCCACTATACTAGATGGAATTCCATTTGTCGTTATCGCATTCTTATCGTAATAGATTGAATAGCACAAAGTATGAGCTTTTTCATTCTGACCGACGTAACTCTACGGACATTGAACATAGAAATAATATCAACAATCGTGACTTTACTCATGCGAAATTCATACAACTCAGTTTCAGCCCATTGAGGTGACAGAATTTATTTCTTTTTGGTCAGAATAACATGCCGCCTAACATCAACGAATTAATATATGTGGTACTGTTGCCTCGTTGGATCAATATAAATTGATAACGTAAATTTCATGTCCAACTGTGCCACCCCCTTATTCCAAAGACGACTAGAATACAAATCAAACAGATTCTAATATGATCTTTTCTTTATTCCATTACAGTCATAAACTTCACTGAGATAATAACCATCACATGATTTGTGATGCTAACATGATTGCAATTTCATTAAGCTACATGAATATAACTCTCAATATCCAGCTGCTTCACCGAATCGTCGGAAATCGGAAAAGGCTGTTATTTTTTCCCCATCGAGCCTTGATATTGCATTAATAGTTGCCGGTGCACGAGATCCAGAAATCCGAACGACGTGGCCCAATCGCTCCAAGTATTCCAATGTGGAATTCGGGAAGTTCTGTTCAGCTACAATTTCCATCGGGAGCAACTGCGGTTATAGATAAAAAAGGAGGAAAATATGTATTAGTCTTCAAAATATAAGATATTAAGTGAATTGCATGATCACTACAAACCTGATGATGAATTCTCCGAGCTTCAACTGCTTCCTTGATATTATAACCGCCCCACATATTCAGGATTATAGTTTGAGCGACAGCTGACGTAATTCTAGGTCCACCGCTTCCACCAACGATCATCCGAACCACACCTTCATTATCAATCTGAGATGTGCAAATAATGAAAAACATATACAGCATTGAGTAGGATGCATTCAAGAAAATGACGCAATACTAACGATAATTGTAGGTACTGTTGAACTGAGCGGTCTCCTGCCAGGTTTAATGTAATTAGCAGGCGATGGATATACACCATAACCATTTTGCGTGTGTGGTAAACTAAAATCATCCATTTGATTGTTGAAGATTATTCCTGTTGACATCGATCGCCTGTATGCGCCCCAACTAGAAAATAGAAGAAATGTAGAAGATGTAAACGAAATTTTTCCTCGCAATAAATAAATTCATAGTGGATTACGCTTGATTTATCGTCGATGTTACAGATACTGCACTACCATCACGTGCTAAAACCGCAATATGACAAGTCCCGCCATCGTCAGGATTTTCGAAAACTGCTCCATAATAAGCAGGATCACTACTTGTCCAGTCGTCCTTGATTTTACTACGAACCTCTTCAGCATTAGCCTTTGAGGTGAGGTTAGCTATCAAGCTGTCTGGAAAGTAATCATTTCCAAAGGATTTTTACATCACAATGTCTCTCAGTACTTCCGACTGTTTATTCGAATTATATGTAGTTTTAATTATAGAAAACGAATTTACCTAGCTCGGGAGGAGCAATGTCACCCAGTACTGTACGCCATCCATAGGCCCACTTTAAAGTTTCGATGAAACGTTGCCAAAATAGTTGTTCATTTGGAGGAGGAATAAAGTTATCAAGTATGTTCAGGATGTATGTTAATAGAACTCCAGAACCAGGGAGATTTGATGTGTACATAGTCAGATTTCCTATCTTTGTAGTTACTGGTTTCTTCCATATAGGTCTGAAAAGCACAAACGTCTTATATCGATGACAATTATTATGTCCTCTCAATCATACTCACTTATAATTCCTTAAATCGTCCATCTCAATTATACCACCATATCCAGTAATCTCCTTCACTATTTCTTCACCCATTGTACCATTATAAAAAGTATCAACTCCATCTCTAGCTATTGTCGTCAATGTTTTGCTTAATTTGGGGAATTTCATTTTTTCTCCGATCTAATAATCAACAATTAATGAAATGAATCGTGGTCAAATAACACCAACTCTGTAGATTAGTATTGGTAGAAAAATAAATTGATAATTACAGCCCAAACAGAATTTGTGCTCGGATTGATAAGGAGCTCAGCCAGACTGGGCTCCGCCTGTATTTCTGCCGACTTTTTCTTCAAATTATATTCAAGATATGGATTGACCATACTCCCATTATCACAGAGATCAATTGAAGGTAAAAATAACTCATTCCAAGGGAGTTTTCCATATTTCTGATGAGCTTCCCAGAGGCCTGCCAATATTCCGGGTACCGCTATTGCCATCCCACCACCCCGTGCGTTTGTATTGTTACTGAACATGTCTTTTGTAGCTCTTCCAGGTGCTACTTCTCGAGCATCAAGAAATTTGACCTCTCTAGTTGTAGCATCATAAATCGTCATGCCGAAACCGCCACCCAGCCCCATACTGCAAAGCATAACAAAATCGTCAGTCTTCTTTCAACCTATATCTAGATTCAATTGATTATATACTCAATGACGTTGCGAACCTATGCGGAGAATCAATGCCTTGGCAGAGAAGCGCAGCGATTGCCGCATCGACTGCTGAACCGTTTTTTCGCAATATCTGTACACCAATCTCTGAACATTGTTTTCCGTGAGTTGCAACTGCAGCCTATGATAATAAATGTCCTCTTGTCCACAAAACGAAATATGAACTGAATACTGAAGTACATATCTTCTGGGTGTACGAAATACGAACATCAAATATGATATACGCTCATAGGAATGCATAATTAGTCTCAGATGCGTTCGTTCAAACTTTCAACACAATCTCGATTTCGGAAATAATGTACAGGTATACCTTTTCATAAACGCCCATCTCCGGTACTATATCGTATTGGGGTATATTGGTCTTCGCCCATAAGGATGGGTAGCTGGTCGTACGAATTATCGATCCGAAGATGATAATTGCACTGATCATTACGATGTTTTCGGTGACGACTTTCGGACTAAGATAAATGAAATGCAGAAGAAAAATATTATGGTTCTGGTATGAATATGGCATGATTGATGACTATTGAACACTGATTTCCATGGTGAACTCAAGTATAAATCGAGGAATTAATTTATATTGATATAGGCAGAAAATGTGCTCAAAATTTTCCGCGTGATTACAACCTAATGCGAAATACCGCAGTTAATGAACTCAGTTCAATAGAATTTCTATTATCGGTTGGAAACGATCCTCGCAACTAACCCTGGTGATTACATAACATCTGTTTCGCGAAGACAAAGACATCCACGTACCTGATCATCTTGTTGGGCCACAAATTTTCCTTACGCCGATTGAAAGAGGTATTGGAAATGAATCTTTGGAACGTCGAAATCGCTTTTTATAGTAGCTCTGACGATACGTTATCTGCTCCCTCTCTTGGAAGAAAATTTTCTCCAAATATGGTAATATAAATAAATTAGAAAATGCTGAAAACGTAGACGGTAAGTCTCCCACTCAATTTTCCCGATATCAGTGTATGGGTCCGCAACCAATCGTTGCAAAGAGGTTCCGGATTCATAAAAGCCCGATGAAATAATGATAAGATTCCTATTATACTAGAAGGAATCCGGTTCGTCATTATCAAATTTTTTAATGGATTGATTAGCACGAAGTATGAGCATGTTCATCCTGACTGACATAACTCTACGGACGCCAAACATAAAAAACTATATCAATAATAGTGACTTCACTCATACAAAATTCATAAAACTCAGTTACAGCCCATTAGAATGGAAAAATGCCTTCCCTCTCAGTCAAAATAACATGTCACCCAACACCATTAAACCAATATGTGTGGTAATGTTTGTTGCCTTGTTGCATCAGGCCTATAAAAAAGTTGTGATGTCACAGTAATTCACCCATATTTTTAATATTCCCGATTTCAAGAAAATAAAAAAAATTAATACCACGTATGAATGTGTAATTTTCCAGCATTCACCTAATCTCATATACATTATTTTCGCAGAGCTTACTGGAATCTTGAAGTGTTTGATGGTTTAACAATAGAATCGAAAAATTGCATTGGTATATATTTATTGATACCAGAATCGGCTATATAAAACCTATGCCACATGCATTCGATCGTGTAAATTTTATATCCAATTACGCTGCCATCTTGTTCCAAAGACACCTAGAACCCAGCAGCTATCCCAAAACGGCGAAAATCGGAATAAGCCGTGATCTTATGAGTGTTGAATTTAGAAATTGCATTGACTGTACTCCCAACTCCAGCATAATATGTCACATCATGTCCCACCTGAGTCAAGTATTTCAAGACTTTTTTCGGGAATGTCGACTGAGCCTCTATACGCATTGGGAATAGCTGCAGAATAACATTTCAATTATTAGATAGGATGATGAAGATATCTCTACATCATTGGGAGCAACTGACTCAACATACTTGATGATGGATTCTCGGTGCTTCAATGGCATGTCTGATGTCGTAGCCACCCCATACGTTAAGAATAGTTGTGAGAGCCACGGCTGTTATGATTTTAGATCCACCCGCAGCGCCCATAACTAATTGAACTTCCCCTGAACCGTCAACCTAGTGCAGGACAAAACCGATTACATTAACAGGTGGTAGAATATACATGGCGGAGGTTTGGATACTCACAATTATAGTTGGGGTCATTGAGCTGAGTGGTTTTTTGCCAGGCGCAATGTAATTAGCAGGTGAGGGTGGTAAATTGAAGCTGTTGATAGTGTTTGGGAGAGAGAAATCATCCATTTGATCGTTAAAAATAATGCCTGTTGATGGTGATCGTACCATTGAACCTAAACTGTGTAGTGTTCGATGTGTTGAAATATCATAATAGACAGGCGATAAAATGCAATAAGACCTAGGAAATTACGCTTGGTTAATTGTTGATGTCACAGATACTGCAGAGCCGTCAGGTGCCAAGACTGAAACGTGAGCAGTTCCTGAGTCCCTAGAAGCTTCACCAACAGCACCATAATATTCTGGATCCTGACTCGTCCACGCATTTTTAATTAATCGACGGATGCTCGCAGCATACTTCTTCGAAGCAAGCTCACTCATCAATTTCTCTATGAAGCAATTCATATCAGCTTGTTAATTTCTCCACTCTTTTCAAGGTGCTGCATATTCATGAAAACCAAACTACCTAATTCTGGGGAAGAATTGTCACCAAGTTCCGTACGACGTCCATATGCCCATTTGAATACCTCCACGAGACGTTGATAGAATGTGTTGCCGGTCGCGGTGAAGATGTAATTTTCAAGTGTATTCATAATAAACGTAAGAAGAATTCCAGAACTTGGAAGATTTGACGTGTACATAGTTAAATTATTACCAAGTTGTGATGTTATCGCTTCTTTCCATTTAGGTCTGAAAATCGCATGGTTTGTGAATACGTTTCCACTTCCGGGTCATCTGATCCAACTACTCATATTCAGTAGTTGGACTGTACATAATCCAACTCACTTATAATTTTTTAAATCATCCATATCAATAATGCCACCCAAACTCTGGATCTCTCTTACTATTTTCTCACCCATTTCTCCTCGGTAGAGAATATCAATACCATGATCAGCTATTTCCTGTAGAGTTTTTTTAAGCTGGTGTCGTTTCATTCTATCTCCAATCTAAATATGAATCAATGAACAAATTCAATCATCCATTTTTTGACCAATTTCATCATACATTCATGAATATGTCAATAATTACAGTCCAAGTGAAGTTCGTCTCGGGGTCAATAAAGTCTTCAGCCAAGCTAGCGTCTGATCGAATCTCATTCACCCGTTTCTTCAGAATTTTGTATAGATATGAATTGACTTCAGTTCCTACTTCGCAGAGTTCTATCGTGGGTAGGAATAGTTCGCGCCAAGGAAGTCTTCCATATTTTTGATGTGCCTCCCAATAACCGGCCAGTTCGCCAGGTACCGCAATGGCTAATCCGCCCACTGTTGAAGATGCCGTTGGACTTTGGAACATGTCTTTAGTAGCTTTTGCCGGCGCCGATTCACGAGCATCAAGGAACTCAGCTCTCCCAGTTGCAGCATCATAAATTGTCATACCAAATCCACCACCAATACCCATACTGTCATGAATAACGAAAGTACAAGTCATTCTAGAATCTATCTATTGATTCAATGAACCACATGCTCGAACGTCATATGTACCTATTCGGTGATGCAACTCCTTGACACAACAATGCCGCAATGGCTGCATCCACAGCCGAACCATTTTTCATCAGTATTGCTGTTCCAATGTCAGAACATTTTTTTGTATGAGTTGCAACTGCACCCTACCATCAAGAAATCAACACACAATTCTCATTCAATTGAAAACCAAAGGAGAGTAGGAAGAACAACATTCTTGAAGATTAACAGCGTTGAGTCGATCATGAACATTCAACGTATTGTTTCAGATAGGGAGTGTATACAATGGAACGAATTCACTGCGGGGCAACATTCTTCCAATTGGGAATAATGCTACTCTCATATAATTCATGCATCAACTTGTGCATACCTGACTATATACGCCTATCTTCGGATTGTTATCGCATTTTATCGGTTTTATCTTCTTTCGTGGTACGACAATTCGAGCCGACACGACAATTGAGTCGACAAGAAGAATCACACCAATGATTCCAACTGCACCTCTGACAAAGCTGAAGCTGGAAAAATGATTGTAATGAAAAATGTAGTACAATCTATGTGCATAAATCCCATAATCCTCATTCAATGAAAACCATCTATTTCTCTTAGATCATGCAATGTCAATTATTGTACCAGGAACATGATGCTCATGCCTGTATCCATTAATGAAAAGTCTACAAGGGAAGTTATTTAGAATGGACGGTGTTTGAACAGATGGATGGACACCAAGTCTTTCAATTATCAACAAAGTGATGTTCCTTCTCCGATAAGATCGGAGCATCGATAATATCCTTGAAACGATAAGTCAAACATGATATTTAATCTCCATACTTATCGATAGAATTTTTTTGTATTGGAACAGTTGGATATGATATTGTTCTTACAAGGTCATTAAGAACGGACTCATTGTTGACATGCAGTATTTTGAAACACGTTATGTCGGTAACAAACAGCAGATAACAAGAAATTGTCTTCTGGCTGTGCATTGAATAGAAACTTCATATCAATATGTTCATTTTGGATTTATATCTCCATCCATATATTGATTCTACAAAATAAATTACTCATTGATTCCCCTCATGTAATCTGCATCGAGCATCAATAAAATGAATCGTTCGTCGTGAAAGAGGACAATTAGCATATTCTTATTGGCGATTTTCCTTTTGCATCCAGGCTTTCAGGCTCAGCCAGCAATCAAGCTCTTGTTCTTATCACTAATGAGTTTCCCAGCATAAAATGAAAATAGAAGAATCGTTAATCAATCGTCAGTATACCACGTCGAAATGACATGGATTAGTATAGGAATCTTATTTCTTCTTCTAGATAGATAAAGATCATCTACAGATTTGGTATCCTCATGAACTTATGTTTCTATTTTTATCGCTATAATATCAGCATCAATAATTTCGAATCGGGATGAGTGAGTAGGGATATGTTAGCGCAACAAAAATGCATTGAAGATATGATGATATTAGTTGAGAATAAAAGTAATATGAATATAATTTCAGGATTGAAGTAAATGAAATTATCAACGAACCTCCTCATCTTATTTAGCCACTGATTCTTCAATACCAGTCGCCGAAAAGTTCGAAACTATCTAGTTCAGATCTTCAATTCTAATATATAGATCATTTTTGCGAATACGTGTCAAATCCCCACCCTACATTCTATGGAATGGCGTCAATTTTCATGTAATATTTGCATAAAGTTTTGTAGACACGTCGATCGAATGTATGAATTTAAATAACATATTTCTTCATACATGATGTTAGAGTAGATTTTTCAATTCTGGATACAGTTGGCTCGTTCAAACATTCAGAATTTATACATCAAACCCTCTTGTAATTTATCCAGGTGGTCGTTCACAATCAAGTTATCATCTCTCCCAAAAAACAGACATCCACCTTACAATGAGTATTAAGACGATGCAATAGTATGATAAAGATATATTACCTATGTCATTGCATTTGTTTTATCTCTATGTTGATTATGCAATGGTTATTTGTGGCTATTGTGTTGTTTACAATGGTAATGAATGCCATATTTTTTCCACGGAGTGTAAATATTCTATTCGAATCTGCATGTGCCATTCATATATTGAGATGATGAACAATAGTTTGTTTGTCAATGTTAGCTTTGAACGAAATTAAAATATCTTCCGATGCCTCAATACCTCAGACTCCTACACCGGTTATTTGTTGTAGAACATATTGTCCCTGCAACAATATGAATGTGAACTTCAAATCATACCAAGAGTGCTTTTGCTCAAGGTCAGAAGCATAAAAAAATACTCATGAAATATGCTACGTACATAATATTTATTTTTTAGGTTCGAAACATCAACGTATGATTGCACAGTGGATAAATATGTTCAAATAATGCTATTCCTACAACTAGCGACACCTGCAAATGTTTTGGCGGGAACCGAAGCCCGACGGAAATGCGCGAAGCAATTGTCAAATCAGGCTTTACTGGGCACGAGTCGGTGTACCTTTTGGCGTTATTTTCCGTGTGGTTCGACACTTCTACCTAACCAATAAATTTTGTGTTCATACTTCACTAATAGTATCAACCCTTGGATTCACTGTATTTATGAATAATTCATCCGATGAATAATTCCTTTAAGAACTAAGAAATGCACGGATTTCTGAAAACAGGGAAATTGGGTGCGAATGAAGCAAAAAAGCCTTCGATTTCCAAATCAAAAGAGCCCAAAGGTGGACCAGCACCACCGTGGGTCGAAAAATAGTGAGTGTTCTCCGTCGTATTGTATTTCTTGTCGATCTGAACAATCATCATAGAGAAATTAAACATTTTGTCGATTCCGCAGTCGCCCAAGGACTGTAGAAGATGTCGTGGAGCAGGGTGAAGTGGTGGAAGTACTCCGGCAGGCTATGGCTAATGGTGATTTCCCAAATCTCCTATTTTATGGTCCACCAGGTACTGGTAAAACAAGTACAATCCTAGCAGCTGCCAGACAACTATTCGGCGATATGTTTAAGAGTAGAATATTGGAACTCAATGCATCAGATGAGCGAGGAATTCAAGTGATTCGAGATAAAGTCAAAAGTTTTTCGCAGTTAACCGCATCCAATACAAGGCCTGAGTATGTAGTCGATCATTATTAATCCCAACTCATGTTTCCTATGACTGGACAAGATATCTATTGCCAATGATGTTTTAGTAAAAGGTCTGAGCTCAGCATAGGATCAGTTTACTGATTTCCAGAATGAACAGATTCGTTCCACTCAAGATTATCAATGCAGGATTTTGATTTTCTTATTTTCAACGAAAAACACATCTGCTCGTGATTCATACAGAAGTAAAACTTTGAAGTATTGAGATTTACTGTTGATGAGCATACAGAAACATTTTTCGTTTGCCTATTGTAGACATATGAAGATGTTGAATTGATTTCTGTATTCTGGGAATCGCAGCACTGTATTCATTGCCCGTGTGTATGACGTCAAATCGAATGCTGAGGCATGCCCTAAGCTGGTGTATTGAAATTGTTAGTCTTTATCAATTGTTGTGAATGAATATCATTTTTTCTAGCGGGAAGTCATGTCCACCATTCAAAATCGTTATACTCGATGAAGCTGATAGTATGACCCATGCGGCACAATCGGCCTTGCGTCGAACGATGGAGCGGGAGTCTCACAGTACACGTTTCTGTTTAATTTGTAACTACGTTTCACGTATAATTGAACCACTTACTTCCCGATGCACAAAATTCCGTTTCAAACCACTCGGCCAAGAGAAAATCATTGAGAGATTGGAACTTATATGCAAGAAAGAAGATTTGAAAGCCGACAAATATGTATTAACGAAATTGGTAGAAGCATCCGGTGGTGATTTGCGTAAAGCCATCACTTCACTTCAATCAGTCACAAGAGTGAAGGGGAAAGATGTCGAAATAACAGTTGAGGATGTCCTGGAAGTAACGGGGGTATGAGAAGAGAAACTACTTCAATCGTTAACTTGTCTCACATTTTCCTTTATTCACTGTGAACTTTGTTATTTAATTTAAAATACTTTCTTAGGTGATACCAGACCAATGGTTGACCAGATTATTGGAAATGTGTCAGGTAAAAGACTTCAGCAAGGTCGAGGAGTTTGTTGATGATTTTTTGCTGGAGGCTTATTCGACATCACAATTAATAGAGCAACTGAGCGATCGAGTAATTTTCTCCGATGACTTCACGGACAAACAGAAAGCGTTTATTGGCGAGAGATTGGGAGTAGGTCGCATCGAAACTCCATTATTTTAACTATGATCTCAAGCAAATAATAGAAACACGTTTGATATGTGACATTTGATTGTTCACATTATGCAGATTGTGGGAAATTATAACTTCATCATCATATGGTTTAATCGAGAATGAAGTAACAAAATATTGAATACCTGGATAGAAACAGAACAAATTGATAAAATAATAATTTCATTTTTCGTCAATGAGGTTAAAATTAAATGAATTTTTAAATTTTCAGGAGTGCGCCTACAGATTGCTCGAGGGTGGCAGTGAATATATACAGTTGATACACTTATGCTGCAGTATTATGCAGGCCAATCAACTACCGTGATACCCCGAACCGTTTACTTTTATTATAATTTTTTTCATAATTTATATCTTATACATGATCGTTGTAAAAATATTAAATAAGGCTGTGGAGCCGAATTTTTCAAAAATCATCATTGTTTCTCCTTTTGTTTCACTTGAAATACACAAAACAGATATTTCATAAGTGGTACATAATTGAGTTGATTAAACCCATTTGCCAACTACCAAAAAGGTTGTACAATGATCAAATTTACATACTAAACGTTTAATTAATTAAGTTGTAAAAAAAATATGATAATGCTAGTCCTGATTGTGATAATACGATGACAATTTTCGTCTCCTCGCCAAATATTGTTCTAGATAATTACACTGAGTTTAAAAATTTTTTTTTGAAATAATGAATCGTACATATGATATCAATTCATATCAGAGCTAAATACATTTACCTATACATCATATTGCGGATAAATTACATCTACATGATCCAATATTTTCACATATTTCTAATTTGGAAGTACATAAGATAATGATTTCTCAGTGTTCCCCATTTCAAATGCCGTATCAAATAATGCCTAACTACGCTACCTTATCAATACGGCGGTGGTTGATGTTGATAAGGATGTTGAGGTGGTTGATTGAGATGCCTTTGAAGATGAGCTACAAGTTGAGGCGTTGGTTGCTGTCCACCATTCCCTGCTTGTTGCACTTGCTGTTGCTGCACTTGCTGGGCTTGTACTTGTTGAACTTGCTGTTGTTGCTGTTGCTGTTGCATCGCTAACATTTGCTGTCGTATCCGTTGTTGATTCAAAGCCTGCTGAAACCCACGAAAGATGTATATCAATTATTATGTAATGTTGCATAGGAGGAGGTCAATTGAATTGAATTCGAAAATTCAGAATAATAGTCTCACTTGTTGGAATTGTTGATTTGGTGGTAGTCCCACATTAGCAGCATTAACACCAACACCAGTCGGTTTACCGCTCGCCTGCCTATAAGGTGGTGCTGGTTGATTCTGAACACCACCCATCGGACCAATAGTATTCATCGTAACATTAGGAGCTTGGAGATATGGCGGTCTAGGACCGGCTGCAGCTTGCATCCTTTGTTGTGCTTGTTGTTGCATATATTCTTGACCTCTCTGGGCACCCATCATTTGTTGTTGACTCTGGAACATCATACTTTGTTGCTGCTGTGTCAATATGCCTTGTTGCTGTTGAGCCTGTTGTTGAGCCTGCTGTTGAAGAATTTGCTGTTGTTGTTGCTGCTGCTGCTGTACCTGCTGTTGCTGTTGTTGCACTTGTTGCTGTTGCTGCTGTTGCTGCTGCGATTGTTGTTGCTGCTGCGCTTGTTGTTGCTGCGACAGCATTTGTTGACCGCCATAACCTGCATAATTCTGGTTCATACCCTGTTGCATACCAGCATACATATTTTGCTGCTGTTGTGCAGCAAACATGCCCTGTTGTGGATTCATTCCGGGTGCTCCATGTTGTGCTCTTAGCTGTTGACGAATAAATTGTTGTCTCTGCATACCCTGAAATGCGGCTGGACCCGCAACAGGAGCAGCGTTCGGTTGTGGTTGACCGCCCATAAACTGATTTGACGGTAGCCGCAGTCGTAACATCTGCGATAATGCTTGTTTGGACTGATTGTTCATACCCGGGCGCTCATATCGTGGCCCACCAACTTGTGCTGGTGGTAGTTGTTGGCCATAACCTCCATATGGTTGTGGCGGTGCGGGACCTGGTTGATTTGAATACCACTGTTGTTGAGGTTGCGGCGCCTGCCCAGGGAACATACCTGGTTGTTGTGGCACTTGAGCTTGTTGGGCGCCATATGGAATTTGCTGCATTGGTGGTGGACCTGGTTGCATTTGCTGAGGTACAGGTGCAGTTGGCGTAGCAGTACCACTTTTGTTACGCCTGTGGCGTCTCGGCGCTTTCATGGCCTTCCCTTTACCCGTACCGACATTAATACCTGGTCCGACACTTCCTGGTCCCAAACGACTTGGTGAATCAATGCTCATAGGCGTATCGGCTTTACCAGGTTCAATCTCTTTCTTATCTGGTTCTACATCTTCCGGTGGTAATGGTGGTGGATCCAAATAATGACTTGGTGCTCTAATCTGACTGTGAGTATGATAGCGTAACAATTTTTGCGCATTCTGGTATGTGAGTGGTTTTCGCTCCAATCTAACAGCACGAAACCAAGCCCACGATAATGGTGCAGGATTTTTATGTCCTTCAAGCAACTCCCAAGCTGAGACACGTTGTGAATCGCAAACTTGAAGCCCTTGTTTTTTATCAATGCTATCAAAACCTGCAATTTTGTTACCTTTCGTGTCAGTCAAGCAACCAATGGGTTCACACGTGATCACTTCCATTGTTAACTTTGGTAAAGGTAATAACTGTCGAACATACTGGATACTTTGTGAATTTCTATCACCCAGTTCTTTTTTCAATTTTTTCATGAGATTTTGATAATGCTTTTTATTTTCGTCCTTCTCTGATTGAGAATCCGAAACCAAGGTGGAATGTATGAGTGTCGCCAACATGTCAATCACTGTAGTAAATAATTCAGAATTATTATTCAAATCAATGACACCGTAACTGACTAACTGAACGAGTAGAATAGCCCAATCAGTTGTGACTGCCGTATTCCTCTGTATAGTATCGAATACTCCACCGACGAGACTGAACCTTAGTTGGAGCGCATCTTGCAGAACCTCGCGGGTTTTTGGATCCTCTGCACCAACATTTTTTTCTTCCTTACTTGTATTGAGGAATTGTGATAATTGTGAGTGCAATGAAGTGAGTAACCCTTCTCTCTGATCATCTTGTCCCTTCAAACATGTGAGAACTAATGAGAGAAACGGTTGGTGGTTAAATAATGATGGTGACTTCATGCGTCCCCGCTCGCGACCGGCAGCTTTCGACCAGTTGCCGGACTCTAATACTTGTCCAGCAACTTTCAAAACTCTACCCTGAACTGCACTGGGTAATTTAGATACCAGCGGCGCTATCAACCAAATAGAACCAGCTCTCTTGTCAGTTTTATTTGCTAATGTATTCAATTGAAATACATCGATAGCTGCTTTTGCTACAGTATCAAGCCACTGGGATAGATCATTGGAACCTGGTGGAAATTGTTTATACATTAATTGTAGATCTAACCATGACATTCTCAAACTCCATTGCTCCAGATTCTCGAGAATATTAGTGATATGGGTCCTCTGATCGTGGAAAGCATCAGATGGTGTGTCTGGATAACAAATCATATGAAGCAGTCTTTGAGCCTGCCTGGGTGTTAACATATTATCAAGCAACATGTCGGGGTGACATAATTCTTCCGGATTCTGCAAACACCTCTCAAGAACCCATTCTTGACTGCAAATTTGTCGTAGAACATGTTGAGCAAAATCCGAAAGTCCTTTCACATTTTCAGTTGCAATCCCAGCACTGCTACTTGACGATGACATTGCCAAATCTAAGCCCAAATCGTCGCCACCACCTAGAATATCGCTAGTACCAAGAATATGGCTTATGGAAAGTTCTCCAGCACCTCCACCAACACTAGCAGGACCACTGCCCTTCCCAGAATGTGCCATAGGTACATCCGGTTTTTTCGGAGACTGTTTACCCGCTGTAGCATCACCGACAACTAATATTGCCTTCAGAACAGTCAAGACGGGACCAACACGAATATTATTATGTGCTGCAGCAAGAAGATGGCGATCGCAACTCAGTTTGATGCTATAACCACGAGGATTTCCACTCGGAAGTGGATGAGGGCTCGTGCTGACCGAATATAAAGATGGTTGAGGGCATTCAACAGTTTTGAAAAGTCGTAATAAAAGATGACATGTCAATCTTCCTCTTGATTCGGCTTCGGTGTCAGCATCACCACGTCCTTCATTGCAAGCCTTCACTAACGATGGCAAAGCAATATGAACCACGAAATCTTCGAGGGAAAAGCAGTGGCGAGCAATTAAAATGGATGTAAAAACGGCTAACGAATTGTGAATACTAAGATCCTGTACGTCGATTTGATTGAGAACATCAATGTAAAACGATGAGCTATTTGATGAACAGCAAAGCGCCATCAAAACTCCCAACCATTCAGCACTGAGTGCATTGCAACAAGCTGTCAATTCTGCGCACGTGATGGCAATGTCATTGAGTTTATCGTTGTCTGTCTCACTGCAGACCGCAACAATGGCATTGCAAACAAAACTGTAACGATTTGCAGGAGTTTCGTTGAGAGATCTTGCCCATTGGGGTTCGATTTTCCCACCCCTACGAGGACTATTGAACACATCAATCATAAATTGTGAATTGTAAACATGATTCGATGGTGTCGGTTGGAGCGCGCTGTAGAGAGCGGTCCGAATCTTTGGGTAAGCGTTGCTGAACGCTTCTACACCATGAGGTTTGGATTTCAATAACGAACATGATGAATACAGATCGTAGAGATGAGCAAGGATACATCGTTCAGCGGAGCTACAGTCGCTCGGATTTGACACGTGTTTCACGACTTTACACAAAAGATCAAACACAGCAGTTGTTTGTTCTGGTGAAAGTAAGAGACAATAATGATATCGCCGTAACACTCCGACGATATATAAACTCAAACTTGTTGTGTAACTCCGCACTAATTGGCTGTTACGTGTCGCAAGTTGTGTTTCAACTTCAGGCAACTCCTTCAGAATTTGTATGCATACATCTATGAGTCCATAAATATTCAAGGCCAATTCCATAAGGTCGAATAAAAAAGCTACGTGTTCTTGCACAGGCAGATATGACGATCCAGATAATGCAAAAGCATTCAGCATTTCAATTATTTGTGTTGCACATTGCCATGTTACGACGTGTTGATCGAAATAACTTAAGTTCTGGAATTTTTGTGTTATAGCCTCGAAGTTAAACTCATTACGTGAGTGTTTTTTCACTTTGCCACCTTCGGCTACGTCAATACTGAATTTCTTACCGAACAATTTACAAACTTCCTTTGTCATTTTTTTAACAACATGTCTAGCTTCATCGCGTACTCTGCCAACACCATACAACAATACATGTCGCTGGTTGCAGTCGTGTTGACTACAAGATTCGTCTTGAGGTAGTGGGAAATGTGTGGTATACAGCAAATGCCGGCTCGGACTTGTAGGTCCTCTAGATTCTAATCCCTCTTGGCCACTGTGACCGCCCAGAGCATCGTCTTTCGGACTGTCAGGAGCATCCATACTGTTTTGTTGATCTTCCTTGATGTGTTGCAATAACTTGTCAAGATCGTCATCAATTTTACTGTCATCATAGTCCATTGTTCTCCCATGATCAGACACGTCAAGTTTTGTTGGCTTCAAGTCAATTCCTGGGAATAAACTGTCTTCGTCAATGGGTTCACGATTACTCGGAGTGCCGGGTTTGCTTGCAGCCGGGCCTTGTATAAGATCTCCACGTGATATCAATGTACACATATAAGCGTCATGTGAAAAAACATCATGTCTAATCAATTCCGAAAACAGATGAACGAGATTCGTAAATTGTGCTTTGGTTTGCAGCGTAGAGTTATCTTGAATTGGCGCATCTGTATCGAGAAATTTCATCAACAATGGTTGGAAAATTGGAAGGCTCGATGGACCGCCATTGCTACATACACTATCTTTGTCATCAGTGTCATTAGTGTCACCAGTCACCTCAGCTTGTCGCTTCTCTAAGAGTTTAGCCACTGCCATAGCTCTGTGTTCGCCCCATCTTTCTGCGCTCACGGCCCACTCACAGAGAATATCCACAACCGCTGAATCCTGCTGTGGTGTATATTCAGTCTTGGTCGTTTCTCTCTCATTGTTGGCTTCCTTCGCTGGTGGAATGAATATTTTGGCGTAAAGTGTGTCGAGAGAGTTGGTTGCATCCATTCGATCAAAACTGTGTCTATCCAGTGCATCAAGAGCTGACAATACTCTTGAAGTTGTCATTCCTGCACTACTCTGTTGCCATTTGTCACAAGACCACCGACCTTCAGCAGCTTGTGATCTTGCACGAATATTTTCCTGCGCAATTTTCAATTGAGTCATTGTTGGATCAACTGCACTTGCCGGTGGACATGGTAACGCTGCTGGTGGGCATGGCAGATAATCCAATGATGAACCATTCAGCACAGATGGTGCTTTACCTTCTCCTACACTATTCCAAACCAATGCAGTTGGACACTCCAGAGTTATAACTTGTATTATGGTTGATAAACACAATATCACATCACGATGATGTGGACAACTTAAATAATCATTAAATGCTCCTGTCAGTGGACTAACGACAGGTTGTGTAGGAACAGTAGACTCTTTGCCATGCAGTGTTTCACTTTTCACTGGAGGTAACACTGTGGGACTCTGTGGTGCCGTATTATTCGTTTCAACGTTGCTCAACATATGCGATAACTTTCTGCAACATAGATAGGCTAAGCGTCGCGCGAGTAGTTCTGATTGAACAAATTCTTCAAGATATTGCAGTGCTAGCGGTAATAAAAGTTTTAAAATCCCATCATCGGATGGATTCGTTCGCATTTTGTCAAGTAATTCTAAAATCCATTGCAACAATTCCTGTCGATCTAATAAACTTTCTTCGAACATGTATTTCGCTAATTGAATGCAATATTGCCACTGTTTCAACGCTAATTTGATTTCTTCATTCATGATTGGGCCGTTACTCGTTGTTTGTGAATGTGGGTTCGGCGTTAAGGGCTGCATTGTTGCAGTTCCATTGCTACTATTACCGCTATTGTTGTTTGCTGCAGTAGAATTATTATTGATACTGGTTGATGAGGCATTATATGAACCATTGATATTTGTAGTGCTGTTACTCACATGCGTTTGAATACCTAAGTGGTAGTACTCTTGAATTTTCAATAATTGATCACGTAAAAATTTGATAAGTGTACCGCTCCATTCGGTAGTTGGATCAGGCAATTGTCGTTTTTTGATTTTCGCCTCTGAAACTGCAACGGTATATGCGGAACTCAATTTTATAAACCAGGCCGCTCTGAGCATTGGCACTTGATATTCACATAACATCATGAATATCTCCTCTTTCTTATTGAAATTTGGAGCACGTTTAGCGAGTGACACCAAGGGCTTACATCCAGATAGGTCCTTGAACCATGCTTCAATTCCATTTTTTGTCCTAGCGGTGACAGGCCAAAAATTGTCTTTGGGATTGATCTGCTGTCGTTTTCTTCCTGTGTCTGGCATCGTGGCTAACTCTTCTTTTTTTGCTAATATAGCATTGAAATATGCGCCAACCTTTGTTGCGGTAACATTGCAATGTCTTGCTGTTCCGAATTCGTCGGACAGTTGCGGCATTGTGGCAAACCCATGTTTGACATTGATTGACGTCAATTCATCCTCCTTTTGCTTAGGTTCCTGGGGATAGACGTCAGGTGGGCCGAGTCTCGGCCTCTTTAGCGGCCTCTTCTCATACAATATACCCATCATCGTATAAATTTTGTATGGATATCACCAGGAAGCCTAAGGACGTATGTCAAATCCGTCGCGATGTTTCATGCAACTGTAACAATCGGCATGAATTACGACAATTGATCTCATCTTTTAGCGCTATACTGACAGTTCACCATTCATTGTCAGATTATTCAGAGTTCCCTATTCTATGACGATCTACTGGGATGGAAAATGACCTCTGAAGTGATTTATTGACATCTGAAAGGTATTTAACCTGCGAGTCAACATTTCAATACGATGGAAAAACGATTTGCTTGAAATAATCAGCAATTACTTCTCTACAACTCAATTTACACATTATATTCAACCCTCATTTTCTCTTACCATCTGCATGATTAATTTAAACACTCCATGGTAATTTTACCAGATCAAGTTTTTCGTTACGAGGAACTGTACCGAACTGTACTTCCAAAATCACCATTGACGCCATAGTTGATAAATCACATCTGTCGTTATGATTGCATTTGGTTCAGCTATGTTTAAGCGTCGCTGAAGTCGTTTCTCGCAACCTTTGCGATATATATAGGTAGAAGAGTTCTCTTCGGATCGACGATCGACTTAGATTCTCCCACTCCGAACATCACCCGCCGCTATCGCATATTTGAAAATGTGTATGTGTATATGGATCTTATCACCAATTGCGATGACCACATATGGAGAAAGTAAAACAATATGAGAGAGACTGAGTCGTCACAAAATCCGAAAGGAACTCTTTAATTGGCGCGAAGAATTCAACTGCTTACATATGCATTCTATACGACTACCAGTCAAATGTATAGCATAAAAAACTTCATAGCAGTCCGCAGATTCAAATCATAAATCTGAGTGTAGTATTACATAGATAGGTGACTAGTTAAACAATCGTCAATTGTAGTATAATTTGATTGACTAGTCTCGTGATGGCCTTTAGAACACTCATATACTTGTGTGAAGCATCAGGTAGATGGTATTTGACCTTTGAAATTTTGAACCTTTGAACATTTTCATACCTCATACAATCATAACCCTGCAATGTGAGGTTATGTATTCATACCATGATGTTATTTTTATAGTTTCTTGACACCTGTAAGACGTAACCCACGAAATTTGGAAATATTCATCCCACTGAAGCATACCAGGGGCTTCAAAAGAATCCGTGATGTTGCGGAACAAAGTGAATCACAAATTGCACTACATCAAACAGATCCAAAATTCAGGAGCCTGTGGAAGCCGTTTGTTTTCACCATACTTGTAAATTTCATTCATTATTACGAATCGCAGACCTAACTATTCTTGCCTCAGTTGTTCGGAAAGCATACCTCCCCTATCCCAGTCAATTTCGGACTTATCAATTTCAAAACTCACAATGAGCTCATGGAATACCAAACTTTCCATCACTTAGCATCGGGTTTGACAGAATGAAAAGTAACCTTCAATAGAAGATGAAAATTCGTTGTGGATGTGAGCGTCGTTGTCTCATTCGGCCAGAGATTCCACAGGTGTGTTGAGAGAATATTGTCTGTCATAAGGCATCTTGTTTCAGTTCGGTAGTGCAGTACATGTTGGTGCGGTTGTCTGGGAATATGAACGACTTCGACATCGCGGGTATACCGTGCTCTCACCCTACGAACAATGGCGTATGGGGTTTCATTTACAGGTTACAAATCATTCCAGTAATCTGGAACATCGTGAATGAGTATTACAATTGCATATATTCATCGATATATGTTTGGCACGATGTCCCAAATCCTTTTCATCGAAATTTCTAGCGCGAAGGGTGGCGAGGGGAATTGCAACAATGGTGGAAAGGTTTGTCTGATGGACAAAAAGTTTTCGCTCCAATTTGCTTCCTGAACGCAGTAGTGTTTTTGGCGTGGAAGATGCCAAGATATCAAACAACGATGATTCGTTATTTCTGCTCTAATCCAGCTTCGAGTAAGCAAAGAATAATACATAACTGAAAAGAAAGAACATGAGGACACAAATAATATCGGAACTTTGTTCAAACTCAAGGTGCAATCTGTTGGCCAATGATCTTATCAACATTCTCACACAATTCATTGCTACACATAGTTGTCAATATGCACGTGTTGCATAGCTTCAGTACGGCTGCTGTTGATTCAATTGGTAAAGAGCAGTTTATGGCACTATACTTGACTGGTGGTGTACTGTCAAGCTTCGTAAGTCTCTTTTATAGAACGTTATTCTCGAGACCAGGATTATCACTTGGTGCGGTAAGTTATCAAGAAGGCAAGCGTTGGCACTTTAGTATTTCGCATTTACCATTATTGTGTTCTTCTAGTCAGGTGCTATCATGGGTGTGATTGGCTTCGTATGTATGCTGTACCCAGACACTCAACTAAATCTTGCGTTTTTCCCAATGTTTACATTCAGTGCTAGCAATGTGAGATCATTTTATTTTCAATGAAAAATTCATGTGTCATTCTCATTCGATTATTCTCACTTGTTTGTTTATTCCTCCTAACTTCCAGGCGATTAAAGCTCTATTAGTAGTTGATACTACGGGATGTTTAATGGGCTGGAGATTCTTGGATCATGCGGCACATTTGGGTGGCGCCTTCTGGGGAATGTAAGTTTAATAGAGAAGCATATGAATATGATATGAACGTATTGGGTACACTCTTCTCTACTTCCAGATTCTGGCAGGGATGGGGAAATTCACGTATCTGGCAGAAACTTGAACCAGTACGAATGCTCTGGCATAGTATAAGGGAACCTCCACGGTCATGAATATGTAAACATTAAATTAAGAGAAAGTTGAGCAGAATTGGGTGAATTTCGTATTAGTTAAAAACTCACCATCTTTGCTTTATATTTTTTATAGATGTATCAATTGTATAAAAAAAGACATATTTGAGCTTTAATGAAGAAATTATCTCATCAATTTTTCAAGTACTTTAAGTGATGCTTGATGTGATCCTCGATGAATGTTGATATAAAGAAATAACTGTGATCATATCCTTCTTGGAATCTAGCTATGAGAGTAAATTCAGCTTCAGTAGCAGCATCAACTAATTTTTCCGGCATTAATTGTGCCATGAAATTATCTTGCGTCCCTTGATCGATTAGAATATCTAACGGTGGTCCCGAATATTTTTTTGCCAAACATGTAGAATCATATTCCTTCCACAATTCTTTGTCTTCTTCTTCACCACCTAAATATCCCGAAAACACTTTTTTACCCCAATCGCATCCAATGGGATGACATATAGGTGCAAATGCCGAGACGGCTTTGTACAGTCCCGGATTTTTCAAGGCACAGATAATAGCACCATGTCCACCCATGCTGAGAAGACAGAAATGAAAATTAAAATCTCGAACAGGCAACATCCCAATTCTAATATAAAGAAATGACTCAACCTATGGCCCATAATTGACTGATGGCCTTGCAAGACTGGGAATTTTTCATTGATCAAAGTCGGCAATTCTTTCGTAATGTAACTGTACATCCTAAAATTTTCTTTCCATGGATCACGGATGGCATCTACGTAGAATCCAGCTCCTTTCCCAAAGTCATACGCGTTCTCATCAGGGATGCCATCGCCGCGAGGACTTGTATCGGGATTAATCAAAATCACACCATGTTCTGCAGCATATTTCTGAGCTCCGGCTTTTTGTATGAAATTTTCTTCCGTACAGGTCAACCCTGAAAGCCAATATATCACTGGTACCAATTCAGACTCTGCCTGAGGTGGGAGATAAACTCCAAACTTCATCTTGCATTTCAATTCGCCACTGCAAATAACATTCGATGAGTATATCTTGAGATATCAGAATACTTTGCAAGACTGTTCCTTATGACATAATGAAATTACCTCATGTGGGAAAATACTTTTTGCCAGCCATTGTAACATTTATTGCTCGATAATTCAGTTATTTCGGACATCTGTGAAAGAGATCGTGTAAATTTCGGTAACTTCAAACGAAAACAATTTCTTGAGTTATGTACATTGTACAAATAATATGTGCAGAGGTTAGGATATTCGGAAACACGTAATTGAACAAAACGAGAAACATTCATGTGCCACAACGATGATTGAGAGGTCTGACAATTAATTATTCAATATTCATGAGTACGAGAATTTTCCATGCTTAAAATTACGCTAGTTTAAAAAATACCTTATCGTCTTGCATTTTACTCCTAGAAACACCGTACAATGAATATATTGTGCGCAGATTGTGCGGTAAAATCGTCACGTACAAATCTTACTAAATTTTCTATTCCGTGCTATGCCTAATATATATAGCGCTATTATATAATTAGTCAATAAGTAAGAAGTTCAGAGATAGCCTTTCGATGATGCGTATAAATATAATTTTTCGAAAAAAATAATTGCGCCATACAAATACAGTTGATGAAAAATGCTCAAATCGTTAGATAATATAATCACACTCGTTTAGTAGACAACTGTGTGCTCTCCAACGAATTTTATCATGTGTTTATACATTCAGATATTTATGTGAATTCAAGAAAAACTTAATAATCGTGAGATGTAGTAAACAAACGCAGCACGTGTATGAATACTTGGCATTGGGATTCTCTGTAAACAATTACGTTGCCATATTATCAGGGTGTATATTCTTGTACACTTTTCAAAATATATTTTATATACATATATGATGTATTTTGTGCTGAAAATATCTACTGACATTCTCAACAACTGTCAATCGTGATCATTGCATAATTTTGTTTACTTCCATCCGACAGCAATGTGGTTCATATATTCAGGTATTTCAATACTAATGTTGACTAACATGCGTTGAATAAAATTTGTATAAATACTCATATGTACTAGAGAGATAGAAAAAAGAGAGATTTTTTTTTGTATAATCTATTCACAATGATCTATTTCCGCATATATTACTGCTCGGAATTCAAATCAACAAGTTGACGATTGACGAATTCTGTAAAGAATTCAATTGATACTTAAAATTGTAAACAGAATACCAGGAGTGAAGGTGACATAATGTCTCAAATAATTTCATCAGCAACATTCAATTATCTTGAATGAAAAATAAAACGCAGTAAAAATTTTTCTTGAGACTCTTGCCAACTCCCCGTCCCCACAAGCAGATTTACCCTTTCATAATAATATATGCATCAACAGATATATAATGAATCCTTGTCACATGTGTGCGCACTTCCCCCGCCAGTTGTATTCTCTTTGGCTCTTCACTTTTCTTTTTATTTTTCCTTTTTCCCTTTCATTTCATTTCTCATTGGCAGCGGAGTCGTTGACGTGGTTGCATGAACTAATGGGTGCGCGTTCTATCAGTGATCAATAGAGAATATTGTCATTTCATTTAATTTCATCATAAGTCTGTTTATTCAGTGTATATTGTTCATAACAAACAATAATATTCAATTGAAGAAAGTAACGAATATTTTCATAAGAGAGTATAGTTATGTCTGCATCACCAATTGCACGTCAGGCTACACAATGTCAAAGTATACCCTCCAAGAAAATTGTTATTCATGACCCTAATCAATTGCCAATGGATTATTCCTCAACTCCGGGCGGAACTCTATATTCAACTACACCTGGAGGTAAGTTCTATATGACTTTCCCATTTATCGTCGTCTCTTCTCATATATTTTAAAAATACATTCGTTTCATGTGTCAACCGTTCTGACAGTCTTTCATATGAATAACAATTTTCATAAGGTGTATAGTTCCCCATTGACACAGGTGGTCTTATCGAAAGTGATAATGATAAAGTACAAATATTTGGATCGATATACCGTAAATTGATAGCCAACCACGATTCTTCACCAAGGTCTTGGAACTTCCCAAATAAAAATTTGGGATCATAACATCAATTACTGCGTGCTTTCTAATAAATGATGGGAATCGTATCCGTTGCTTCGCAAAATAGCACGATGACGATTGTAGATTGAACATCAATTTATTTCATGACTTTCAACAACTATAAATGAATCGAAGTGCATCGAGTATAAAATAGAACTTGAAGATCAAACAGTATTTCTATGAAACCCTATCATCGTCGTAACTTCATTGTGGAATTTAATAGGGCGATAGTTTCGAGTCATATGTCTTCTTGTCTTTGTTTGTAACAACTCTTTGGAATGTACAATATATATCTGTTCGTATCTGTGTATGTACAAACTTCGACCAAAACAACTCATCATTATCAATAACGCGGTTGGTGATATGTTCTTGATAAGTTTATTACACACTCACTTCATGCATTTTAATTTTCATGTTTTCTTATTGCTTGGCGTATGAGTCAACTTTTGTGTTGCTATTACGTAGTCACGTCCGCATTTATTGATAATTATAATGAGGAAAGATACGAATTATTTCACCTTGCAAGGAGCTCCATGGTAAACAATCGTTATGTTGTACGACTATTAAACTTTCCACGATCAGCTTCGTTCTCTTATCATTTTTTTTAAATTGCAGTATTTGTATGATTCATTTTCTTTCATGTGAATTAAATCCAGCTCTTCTTCCAACGCAGGTACAAGGATTGTATACGAACGTGCATTCTTGATGAATTTACGGAATTCTCCAATCTCCAGAACCCCACCAAAAAACATGCCGGCGATTCCTACAGACCTTCTGAAAAGTACACCAACAATTGCGTCTAATATTTTAGAGTGCACTAAATCGACAACAGGTTATAACACTATTTTCTATAACATATCGTTTTTCATTTTATCAGCATCCACGATCAAATATTTATATTTCTGCCTTTCAACAGATTCGGCTATAATTGAAGACTATTCGGAACAATTCGAGATGGACATGTAGCCAGCAATATTACATGTATTCTGTGATTACTATTCGCCAAAATACTTCCAAGTCAAGTGTATGCATGATGTGTGATGTAGCAAGTGCATTTTCAATTCATCATTTGCCACGATTTGCATCCTGCTGAGAGTCCATGTATATAGATTATAAATTCATATACCACGGTTACTGCCACTGAATGATTGGAAATCACATAAAACATAGGAGTTAATTATATACTGCCCAATAATCATAGTCATGAAATGTCAGTTTATCGAATCTCACGAATGAAATTACGGCCATCGGACCGTACCTCAGAATGACATATGTGTTGCCATATTTGGTTTAACTAAATAGGACCATAGTTATGTACACTGACAACTTATTCCATCAATTACAATCTTTCGAATCCAACCATAATCTAAGCTTGAAATCTGTACACGCCTGTATAAAACGCTCCACAATCATGCACATTAGCATCTTGCCAGGAATAGAATCGAGAGACATAGCATAATCAACTTTCTTTGTCATGAAGTACCATAAGTTCATTGACCTGAGGGAAAAATGAAATATATGTGGAGTATTTTACATACATTTTACGAACTCAACTGAGTCACTTACAAGTTTAGCCGAAATCTGACTCAACAAAAGGCATATATATAT
>JABMBR010003629.1:0-27420 GCA_018881525.1 Meteorus sp. PSUC_FEM 10030008
TATATATATATATATATATACAGAGTGGTGTATTCGTCGCGACGCTTTTTCATTCCATATTCATTTTTCTCTCTTGGCGTCGTGGTTACTGAAACGTTTCATTAAACCACGACGCTACGACTATACATAGACGTATCACGTGTTTTTCCCTCTCACTTTATCTCTTATTTTTACTTATATATATCCTGACGTCACTTGAAAACTTTGTGGGAGACTTTTAATGGGCAATAACGAACTTTCGGATATTATATTCTTCTTACTTTGCCTTTTTTTTCTTCATCTATAGATATCTTCAAGAGTTAATAATTCATATTTTTTCTTTTCATTATTATCATTTTTTTTAACGATAGAATTGAGCGGATGGAGAAAAAGCCTTTTAAGTGGGTTCTCCACTTGATACATGCAACAAGAACATTGGAATCGAATTCAAGTTTTCCGATGTGATTGAAGTATTTTTGATGTTGTGGCGGAATGAAGAATGATGTATTTTCAAGTGGCGGATTCAGTTGAAATTATGGAGATTTCCTGCGTAAAGTACGTAATTATTGTCGATTGGAATCATCCGGAATTCATTGAAGTTTGAATGGTAATTGAACTTTGTATTGAACTGGTTTTCATTTCTGCATTGAGCGATCAATACAACCGCAAATGAGATATGTTTATACAAACACAACGATGTATGCTGAGTCTACCAGTTGGTGGCTTTAAATTTTCGTGCTTTCACCAGAAATTGTGGGTTTATTCGTTGTGTCATATATATGAAAGGGGAAGATGCTGGACCCAAGCCAGCCCTACGCGATAAGGGCGGTATTTTTTTTCCATTTGTCCCTCTCTCTCCTCATTCGCGTCCGCATCTTCATCGTTTGTGTTGTGTTCTCTCCACCTCCATATTATTTTTTTTTTCTGCGGTGTGTGTCTTATTCGCATACAGAGTGAAACGCACTCTCAATCTATCTTCCTTTCACTCTACACTTTTCCCTTCCCGTTGAGGAGTGTGACGGTGGCCATATTAAATTTATCGATCATAACGAACTTCGCGCGCTTCGGATGGTTTGGGACATAGGGTCGAGCACCCATCATGGAATGAGGAAGGTGATGCCGCGGTAGAGGGAAAGGTCTGGGGTATTTATGTATGGTTGGAAGGGCGCGCGTTGAAGAATAGAGAAAAAATATAAGAGGCGAGATAAAGAAGGATAAAAGGAAAAAAAAACATAAGGAGTCAAACCGCAATCAAAGAGCAGCGTATCGCTTTCAGCATTTTATAGTTGGAAAATCCCAAGGAGCGCTATTTTCTTCGAATTCAAAGTTATGGCTACATACAAAAATCTACGCATTGCATAATTGTAAATTAAAAAATGAAAATATCCACAAAAATCCTGATGAATACTCACACTATCTCTCCTCTCTCGTTTTCTTGGTCATAAAACATGTTTCACTTATCCCTTGGGGTATTTAAAGATGCTGCGTCCATCTTCACGGCGCCTTTCCTTCCGTTTCTCTATATAGCTGTGTATGGTGGTTGTGGTCGTTGATGTGAGGCCGCAGTAATCCTTATTCGAGCACTATCCGATAAGTAGAGACATGAGCGTGTGTGTTGGTCCAACGATGTTCCACAAGCAACGCGTGGCATTTTATACACACAATTTCATCCTCTTTCCTCTTTCTACTTCTTTTACCTCTCATATATATATCGTGCACACTTCTATATATGTAGAGCAATACCATACACGAAGGGTGATGAGCAGCTACAGGCTAAAGGGAGGCCGAAAACCGCGATCAAGTAGGATTACTGCAAAGCAATATGCTTCGTCTCTTTTTTTGTTGTCTTGCTCTCAGCGTTTCGCGCGCCATATAACTTTTTTTTTCCCCCATGTCCCTCTGCGGTGTCTTGATCCCAAAGTTGCCCTCTTCATCTCTTTCCTTACCGCTGGATGCAGGTTTTTTCGTGTTTTTTTCCCTTGTCTAGTCCTGGCTTTACTTTGTCTCTCCCTTGGACGTTTATACGAACTTGCGATACAGACATCGTACAGAAACATGTGTGTGTATATGTTTGCTGGCATCCCTTAGCTTGCGGGCACTGGTCGTTATCTGCTGAGAACCACCCAGCAAAATGAGAAATTTAGCAGTAGGTGTATGTAATATGTGTATATACTCAGAGAGATGGCGTTATGTTGATGCTGGGATCAAATGCTGACTCGGCACAGAGGGTGAATTAGTTCTAAAGTATGGTCGACAATGTATGCAACATGTTTAAGAGTTCTCAACATGTGTAAGATGATTTCCTGATAATTTATATCATGATGGTATTGAAAGAGTCACAATCGTACGATTTTCATCTTATTTGTATTGGATGAATATAATTAACCTTCGTGCCTTCAGGCAGGTGCCATGATAACGCGTGATTTTACAGTAAATCGGTTTAAATTCGTTGATAGACTTTCGCTTGAGTTGCAGCGTTTTATATTATATACATAAGCGCGAAACTCTTAGTTGCTTCCTTTCTTCATTCAACTTTCGTGCTCATATTCGCCTCTCATCTTTCCGTACACATTTATATATGCATTATTTCCTTCATGTTTTTCAGTGTCAACTCATTTTTCCTCGAACGATCCTAACAATTTTTCTCACACTTTATACAAGAATTCACAGAGTTTTTTCTTTTGATTGCATAAAAGAAATTCAAGCAACGCGCGAGTTTCTTTCTCTCATCCCAAAAGACGGGGGTATGTTGTTAGAGAGACTGAGCACGAGTCACTGTGTATGCGAGATGAAGTGAGAGAACGAGAGTGAGAGAGGATTGTGTCGGGAGTTTTCTCGTAGAAAAACAATTTGCATAATAAATTTATCTCAGGGCGCGCCCACGAGCGCCCTGCAGCCTCTGGTAACTTTACTGCGGACATTATTCGCTGTGAAAATTATTGACAAAACTTTGTAACACGCGTCGCGCAGAGAACAAAACAGGGGGGTGGCGGGTGGCGGTGCGCACACGACGCACAAGACGTAATATGAAGTATTATATGAAATTTCGCAGGAGATGCTCTGCGTTATGAGTATACATACGTATATGTATGTATAATATGTGTATGTAGTTCACATCAGTATACTCAGCATGTATACAACCATTTCGTATATGCGCCAAGAGAGGGAATATAAGTGGAGGACACCTGCGCGCACATTATAACATCGCGCGAGTGTTCATCGTTGTCGCGCGTGTGGCATTAAAAAAAAAGATGGAGAAGAAAAAATGTAAATAATGATGATAATAATGATGAGAAGAGTGAAGCGTAGAGTAATAAATGTTTATAAAATCGCATGAATGAGTAAGCGATAGGAAGGAGGTGAAGCAGACAGCGACGTCTGATGAATTTACCATTTCGTTGAGTAACACTCATACAAGGTCTGGGTAATAATTCTAGGAATATTCGTATGATGCGAAGAACGGGTGTAAAATTTGTTGCTGACAAAGTATGACAGGTCATGGACATTTCAATCAAAATAAAAAATTGATACTTGGTTCTGCATCATCTCATAAACCGCGATGATGAAAATAAAGACGTCGTGAGTGTGTGTGGAATTGAAGCAAGATGGCGGGTTCAAAAGCAGAAAAAAAAATATAAACGAAGATGTAGAGAGTAGATAAAAAAAAATAAATACCAAAAGGGAAGAATGAAAACGTTAGCTTACAAGGGCGAGAAAAGACGTTGGACGACGACGTCAATGACGATGAGAACCGGGATGAAAGTGCACGGGGAAAGAGACGTAGATATATAAAATAAAAAAAGAAAGAATATATAAGTGGAAGAAGAAGACGGAGGAAAGAATCGCGGCGTGGGTAAAAGTCCGCGAGCCATTTTTCCCCATATAATTATAAGAAAAGGACGTGGGTGTTGCTATGGTAACCACACACCATCGCCCACCCACCCTACCCCACCCTCTGGCTCCCCCTTTTTCACTCCACCCCGTTTACTTATATGCTAGCGCGGAGGACGCAAGCGTTGGCACATGTGTGCCTCTCACACTTATACACATATGAACATCCACACACATCAAGCATTTACATCCGCTTCGATATACACATACGACTTTCTGTGCATGTTATACGTCTTTCAAGAATATGTGAAGTTTATATATATACACATATACATACGTGGGGTTGAATGGTTCGTCTGCGCTCATAGGGATGAGGTTCGTCGTTGCGACTAAGAGAAAGCGAGGAAAATAGAAGGGAAAAAGAAATAGAAAGGCGAAGAATGAAAGGAAAGCGAAGAGTGCAGATAGATGGGGAAGGTGGGATGGTCCAAGGGTGGCATAGGTATGAAACAAGACGAGATATGCTTGAAGGAGTTGAGAGGGTGAAATTAATGTATTTGTTCTGCAGCTGTATATATTCATTCTTTTAGAAAGAGATATATTTATAGAGAATAATGTCACCGAAGTTTATACCATCGCATGATGGAGAGTAGTTAACCATTTATTCCTCTCTCCTATTGTTATGTCGTAATTTTAATTAGCAGTTAAATATTGTTTGAAAAATCTACGCAATGGTGGATAGTCATTGTCCAATAGAGAATTATCTAAAAAATTTTATTCATTCGTAATAAAATTGCAAAACGTATTGTTTCTGTCTAGTAGGAACACCAAGTGTTTTGGAATGGAGCCCATGATATGGAATAATTGCGGTTTTTATTATTCCAAATATTATTTCATTTCTATGGCAGATATTCTTCCATAAAACGATGACTGAGGATATATGGGTACGTGTGTGTATATATGTGTGGATATGGAGATAAATGCACAACGAAAAGAGAATGTCCACGTTTGCTCTACTGAAGGTGGAGTCATGTACCCTCCCCTTTGCTTCTTTTTGCACAACCCTGTGTCTCGTACTTCACCCACTCGTGGTCGACGATTCAAAATCAAATCTCCGGCTGCTCTCCATACCTATGCACTAGGTGAGGGTGCTGTTGGTGTGTATATGCTTGTACAGGTTCATAATGTATGGATATATATTTTATAGCATTTGCAAGAGATACTTGCCAGCGAGTTGCGAGAGATGGACGACGTATATATTTGTATTTTCATATACATTCACATCTATTGAAATGTGTCATCGACCCACACAAATTCATCGGTGTCAGATTGAAATACATTCGCTCTGAAGCAAATCACAACAACGATATTGGTAGAGAGTTCATGAACCACAATGGACTGTGTCCCCATTGATACAAAATCTCGTGTGCTAACATTTCACGAATGCTCATGATGAAGAATTTTGGAGTATTGATAGTGAATGGTTAGCATAGTTAATTTCGACTGTGTGATTGCTCTTGGGAAATCCAATTGGACGAATCATTCGTATCTTTCCAATCGTTTTTTAAAATTAGAATCATAATTTTTCTATCGCAATATCAATAAAATTCTCATGAATGATCGCGGAAGTTTGCTTGATAGAGGTTTTTTTTCCTTTGTATAATTTTATTAAGCTCGGTCGTAATGTTGGAATGATCTGCTGTTATTGTGGGAGTGGTGTAATTTTAGATGCGAAAATTTCTCAGCATATACAGTTCCCCCTGCGCATGTACACACACGTACAATAACTTGGTGGATGTATACAGTACATAAATAAATGTGGAATTGGTGATATTTATTCTACAGAGTCGTAGAATTTGTTAGGAGAGAAGAAACGCTGATTTTTATGTATTTTTTTTTGTTTTAATGGGAAGAAGACGAGAGTTGGTTACAGTTATTCTGGAGGGTGAAGCGGTGATGTGGCGGGGTGCGGAAAGAAGGAAGAGACGATGACAGCGACGGTCGAGAGAATCGTGCATAGGAAATGGCAGTGTACTTACGCGCCTTGAATTCGTTCTTGTATGTATATATGAAGATGTGCACGATGGTGAGGGGTAGTGGAATTCGTCGTAACTAGTGTAAAGTAAGAGAACGCAAGTTGTGGGGTGATAGGGGTGGCGAGTGCAGGGCAGGATGGGAAAAAAAACGAAGGGAAGGGTAGAAGTGAGGTATAGGAAAAAAATTGGGGGGCAGAGCTCGTTCCGACTCCCCTATATGAAAAAAAGCTATTTAAATCGGTACGGTACGGGGTTGGTTCATTTTGTGACTCGATTCGATATATGTATAGATGTATATGTATATGTACTTGCGGAATAACATTGCGCTCATCGCGTTCGTCGCTTCGGTCCATGACTTCATATTTTCCACTGTGGTAACAACTTGATTTGCATAGCGTGGCTTATTTTGACGGACATTTGTATTTGGTGTTTGAGAATTTCCGAATGAATTAAGAATGACTATAAAAATTATTATTGTTTTTATTATGAGCTCGAGTTTTTATTCGATGTTTCATTCCAGTATTTCGTTTTTTTTTGCATAGCGTTTTGATTTGCATTGTAGGTTGAATTGATGTCTATGAATGAAATTAAATGGGGTGCACCAAAAAATGAAGGTGAAAGGGACCCATGTGACGAGTCGCTTGTTATATCACAATTAAATACAACAAACAGTTTGGTTGAACGAGAAGTAAACACATTTTTTTTTGATGGGACAATCGAATTCGAAATGAGGACGCTGCTGATATCAATGAGACTCGGAAAGATCGGTAATAAACGCGAATGTGAGTGTACGCATTCGATGATAAAATATCTCCGACTGCATTACCTCTAACCTGAAAAATGTTTACTGTAATTTTAACTGCGAATTTCACCAGCTATGGCATTGAATAATAAACTGGTTTATTGCAGATAGACATATTAAAAAGAAACATGTTTGTATCATGTGCACCCTCGCTTCTCTCTATATGCATACATGTCTCATGTTTAGCACAGCAAAACATCTTCATCACGCCATATTCTTATGTGAGCGTGCGGCCGTGAGGGAGGGCGTATATGGGTGTTATTACCCTGTGCAAACTCATAAAATAACGAAATTCCCAGTGGAGACGATGAGCGGCAGCGAGAAAAGTGGGAGTACACCCATATATGCAAAGATATAGTAAGCGCAAGCAGCGGAACCAGAAAAAGAAGCAGACGAAGAAGAAGAGACGGGTGCAATGGTGGTGGTGCAAGATACACCTATCGATTCCTTGAGCACGTAATAACGTATTCAATTTCATTCTAATAACACGGCTGTACGTGACAGCATACGATATATATACTATAGTGTAGTTACCAAGCGAAAAACCAACGTATACGTAAATACCCAAGCTGAGTGTGCCACTCGGGGCGAAATACCAAAGCCAACTCTACATATATATGTCATTGACTGGCGATTGGCCGCGGCCCGAAGACCCTTTTGCCCTCTTTTTCTATTCCTCTTGTCCGTTACCACTGCACTATGGGGGCGCCTTCTTGTTTCAGGGACCCACTCAGGTGTACACCAAGAATACAGAATGTACATTCACATGTACATGGGTCGTCATCAGTGTATATAAGGTCGGTTGTATGTATAAACGAAACGACGAGTGCCCGAGGGAGGCGACGTTTAAACACAGCAGAGGAGATTCCAGTGAATAATTGAGCTACGTAATTTATCGTGTGGAATGCACGGGAAAGGTCTTGCGCTTGCTGTACTGATAGCACTGTGGTCTAATCAAAACAAAAAGACCAAAAGAAGTTATAGAGTAGAGGACGTATAAAATGTATATAGTTTTCTCATACGAAGAAGGGAAACGAAGGGAATAGCAAGACGAAAACGAGGTGAAGTTGGTAGTGGTGGCGGCGTCGGTGGCGGCAATGGAGGGCGAGCTAGTGGAAATTGAATTTCGATCGAACACGCCAACGGTGCTTGGGAAAGGTAGTGAGGAGGGCCAAGAGGCGGAAGGTTACAGTCGAGGAATAAGGAAGACAGAGAGATAAGGAGAGAGAGAGAGAGAGAGAGAGAGAGGGAGAGAGAGAGAGAGAGAGAGAGAGAGAGAGGATTATATCGGTGTAAGATGTTGGTCCTAGGTTTGTGTGTGAGAGGAAGAGGTGGTCGTTCAAAGAACTACATTGACAAGTTTTGTATATATAGTGAGGGAAAGAGGGGCCTCGCAGGACACTGAGGGGGCAACTTCCATGTCCAAACCACTGCTGTCCTTATATACGACGAACAAATGAGCAATTCTCCCTTTTCAGAGGGCCACCCACCCTACTGGTGAGTCTTATGATGGTCATGGACGTTGGACCCGGGCGTCTATGGCTCGATTTTACACTCCTCCCGCTTATCTTACGCGTCCTTTTCATTCTAACCTAACAGCTCCTTCCGCATGTTCATCACCCTTCTGGCGCCTCGTCGCATCCTCATCCTTATCCTCATCCAACTCTCCTTCATGTCCACCGTTCCTTTGTATGCGGGTATAACTATATCTTTGGCGATTTATAGATGATCGCAGTTTAAAATTTCTCACACGGCTCAGCTCGGAAAGTACGTTGACGACAAGAATGTATATGGCACGTTTATATACACTTTTGTATATATGTGTAGAGATGTATGAAGCCATTGCTATATACAGGAAGAAATGTCTGAGTGTCGATCAAAACCAGGGGGATTGAAGAAATGGAAGATGCGCGAATTTGTTCGCTCACTTGCTCACGTTGCTGACGAATTATTTTTCAAAGTTTCGTATTACAGTTTGATGCCAACTTCACTATTTTCGTACACATATATACATACGTCTTGAGTTTTATACAGACTCGAGTCTCCAGGGGATCCAAGTTGACGTTAGACCGGTTAGATATTTAGGACATTTTCACAAAATGTGTTGACAGCATAAGTATGGTTAGGCGTATGCAATATATATTGGTATGTACTCAAAAAAGAAATGGGACCTTGCATCTATCGAATGGTGTCGAACGGTGTATGGACGTTAATAAAGTTTAATGGGTAACTTTGTAAAATGATGAGAATTTCTCCTCTACACTCGTGGCAATTTTCTGTCATTTTTGCGGTGTTGACGATTCTTTCTCACAGCGCGTATGTGTTTTATAAATTTACGGGCTGGAGGGAAGATGATTTAGGAATTGGCGCGGAGTTGGATTGTTGCCAGCTATTTCAACTATTGGAAGTTGATAACTCTTTGCTTTTGGACGTATATATGTATCGAATTCTACACAGCTTTGAACTCGTTTAAACTGTACTCATCATTGGGAATGAAGAAACAATAACGAACAAGAACATTCCATCCTCTTCTGTACGAAAGTTATTCAATTAACAATTTCACTCGATACAAATACATGTTTGCAGTACATACACTTGAAATATTTCACAATATCCAGATGAATTCTCCCATATTCATCGAATAAAAAAGTTGTATCGTGAGTTGGTTAAAAATAGTACTCAGGCACGTTTCGAAAAGTTGTACAAACATGAGCGTTCAATGGAACTTTTTGTGCTCGTATTACTAGAGATGAGAGGACGAAGTTGAAAAAGGAAAATGGCCGGTCCGCCATTAATTAATAAAACGTATATAGATATTCATAAAAAAGAGAGCGCCTGCAGTGTGCGCACGCTCTTTCTTTTGGTGCACAGTACACTACACACAGAATGAGAAGAATATAAAGCTAAAGAAGAGGGAAAAGAGAAGGGGGCAAAGTAAATGAAAGAAAAAGAAAGAGAGAAAAAGAAATATAATAGAATAAGCATCAGCAACGATCTTTCCTTATAACTTCGCTATGGCCAACTTCCTCCGGTGTCTTTCTCGCGCTTTCTTGGTCGCCCATTCTACCCCCCCATTCACCCTTTTGTCCGTTGAGGGTGGTAATGGGGTGGAGCAAGACGGACTGTGTAGAACAGAGTAGCTTGGTAGGTATGAGGCGACTGAGGGGAGGTTGAAGGGTGGTTGAAACGGCGAATGGATTTTATGCCCAGAGCTTGAGATATATGGCGGCCGCTACGCCCGGGCAAAAATAATATTAATATCGGAAAAGGAGAGGAGGGAAAGTTTCGCAGGCTGGTCCTGCTTTGGGCAGGGGATATCAAGTATAATCATAATAATAAACGCCCGAGCGCGGGGCGCCATCGCCATTGCTTCCACTGCCGCCCCCAACTACCCCAACTACCCCAACTACCCCAATCCACCCCTTCGAACCCTCGTCTCGACGTCTCACCCTCTCTTTCCACCCCCTTTTTACTTTGCTCCACTCTCGCGCTCCCTTCTACCCCCCTATGCGCACCCCCTGCGTCTTCCCTGTACCGCCATCACATTTGTACACACATACTCGTACACAGACAGACCCATGTGTGTGATTACACATGATATGAGGTATATACTTGTGTGTATGCCAATGTATTAGTCGCGTTTACGTATAGACGAGAAAGCTTATACCTCGTAAGTCTATATATACGTTCGCCAGGATATGTCTTGGTGGATGTGAATGTGTGTGCATATGTGTACAGGTTGGAGCGCGCTCGATATATACTCGAGGATTAGATTAGCTTCCACTGGCTTCGCAAAGGCTTATGTGAGCGCCCGAAAGCGGCAAACAAAAATGCTATGGTTCCCGAAAGATTTTCTTAACAAAAAAACCAGCAGGAGGGAAAATAGAGGGAAAGAGGAAAATAAATAAATAACAAAACGGCAGGGAGATAGTGCGCGGGGCATCATGCGGAAAAAAGAGTGGGGGCCAACTCGAGAGGAGTGTCCGTATCGATATACTCGGAAATTAAATTGATTTGAATCGAAAAAGTGTTGTTTTGATTTTCCATTTGTATGTCATTCAACGACGGATGGAACGGAAAGAAGAAGAAAAACCAATTTTGTGCGATTGATAATGCATAAAATTTTGGAGGCAGATATGAATTTTTATATTTGGAAAAATTCATAACAAGTTTATGAGAGAAATGTTCTATGAGGAAAATTCAATTTCCAACTGTTTATTGGAATAATAATTCTCATAGATTTGACTGTGAAATTTGAAATGACTTCAATAGGAATTCATTAGATCTAATTGGAATTATTATGATATTTACGTTCATAATAAATTCACTTGTGCCTTGCATGCACCGAGACGCAGGTGAAATCCCCGGTTGCAAGTGAAGAGAGGAGAAAAAATGTCTCTGATGACATTTCCATCTGCCGTTTCACCCTCATTCCATATATATTCTCCAAACGAGTCATTTGAGCCAAGAGTGCCTTCATTTGCATCCTTGTCGAGTAAAAGAATTCATTATTTTTAAGGACCGTTGATTTTCCACGAGAGATAAGTTCTTTTTTCTTTTTATTTCATTATATATCTTCTATTTCTTTTTCCTAATGCTACACCACGGAGTTGCCTCCCGTTACCCCTCTGTTCTTACGCTTTCGAGGGCAATTATTCCAACTCCTCGTTCTCTCGTGCTACGTAACGTCCACCGTTCGTTATTTCCGGGGAAATTAATCTTGCGGAGACAATCCAGAGAGCTGTCAGGTTCATCGGATTAATGGTGGTTGCGTTCTAACGAATCCGTTGTGACGTCATGGTACTCGGGGGTGCGTTCATCCTCTATTTTCTCCCACTCAATTCTCACCGTCTCTCTCTTTTACTATCTGTGCATACACATCCATATATATATGTACACCTACCAATCGTTTTGCTCGCCGTCGACTCGTAGAAATGGGAACGTCCTTCGATTGTTCCTCTAATCCTCCGGCTTCCACTTTATCCCGCCTCATGTCCATGGTCCACCCTCATATGTGCAAACAATGTGTGTGTGCGTTTTACGAAGGAGCAAGCGCGCAGATGCATTTATATATCGAATTGCAAGAGGTACAGCGTGGTGGCACACGTTGTCCAACCGCCCTTGAGGTGGCCGTGTATAGAAATGCGTATAACTATAGTTGTGTTGGTTATTTCTGGACGAAATCGAGGCTTTTGTCTTGGCGTGCCTCATAAGCATGGATTTGGTCTTATCCTCAACGCTCCCTTTTCTTTTTATCCCTATTTTTCTCCCTATTTTTTCCACTTTTTCTCCCTGGTTCACTCTCTTATTTTTCATCTCACTCATTGCCATATACATACACACATATCCGCCTCCTCTCAATGCTCGACCACCCCCAGAGTCATCCCCCATGGCGAGCCATTTCTCGCTTTCTTTCGCTCTGGCTCTCTCGCTCGCTTACTTATTTTTCCGTTTTTGCCGCTTGTTTTTGGGGTGGAAGTTAGCAGCCACCATGCGATTCACATGAACGTCACACATCCACACATGTATTTTCCCTTTTTTTACGTTTTTATGTCCCCGGCACTCATTTCCCCCCTGTTTCATCGTCCACCACCCCTTCAGCCTCATTTTTTTTTTGGCTGTTTCTCTCTTATGCTGCTTGGGTCACAACGAACATTTCGTTTCATTATCATACCATTATTTTTTTCTTCCCGTCATATCATAAATTGCCTTTTTCTTCCACCACGGCTTTTATTTGTGCGTGCTTTATGCATCCCACTACTGCCATTAATGTCACGTCTTTGCACACAAGTCGGTGGCCCTTCGTTTTTTTTTTATAATACTAAACTACTGCCCCCATATGCGCAACCCCCCATGCAACCCAAACTCGAGACTCGAGGAAGAATTGGATAGTTGATCTCGTGGTCATCCATCCGGGTATACGTGACTTTTTCTTTTGCCAAAAACATATATACGATATTTCGGGCAGATATTAATGAACGAACCACTTTATTCGTCAGTTGATCCATGTAGGGATCATACATGTTTTTCCACCATACGTACATGAATATATGTATATGTTTTGCTTGTTTTGATATGAGCAATCCAATTGTCATAGGAAAAAGTCAGAGAGAAAAAAGTTCTGGTTTAATATATTGGAATGAATGTGACCGCTACTTTATTTGACATATCAATGCTTGACGTATTTTCTGAATCAAAAAGTTATTTGTCTGGGAAAATATTTGAAATCTCCCACGGTCATTCATTTGTACTAGACTGCTGTAGGAGCGGAAAAAATTGAAATTTCCTCCGAACCATTAATTTTGTTGAACACGTGTTGCCTAATATTTAATAAATAATTATTTTCTTGCCGTGTCAACCGACATTACGAGCTCCTACTTCGATTATCATGCGGTCCATCGACCATCGTCATGAAAAGCACAGCACAACGACAAGTTGCGACAATTTTTATCATCTCTACATTTTGATGTATCACATATAAAAGCTCTTCGTACTGTGCACGCAAATAAAATCACTGTTGAAAAAGAGATGCACATACACTTTTAGAACCCAGATTGTTGAACGTGTAATGGAACACTGAGAAGATAACATTTATACGTGATCGTCAGAATATACATTATAATAAATCCATATACATACATAAATATATACAAGTATATGCATTATATCTTTATAAAATATCGACGAACAGATGAATTCCATTGAGGATTGGATAGTAAGAGCGCACAATCGGATTCAAGAGTAGACTCATCCCCGACAAGATGATATTAATGAAGAGAAGACGAGTATATGTATTTGTAACTGGAGTAGCAAGAAGGAATGTGCATAAAAAATGAAAAAGGAAAAAACATTAGAGATGAAATGAGGGAGAATATAAAATGTAGAGAATGTGGAATTATCGATTTAGAATGTTTCAAGAGAAAACTGAGAATTTACGAAAATGTGTTTACTGAATTGAAGCTACATCCGTTATCTATGTATTACATACACATATACATATATAAATCTGGATCGAAGAGGTATATGCAATAGGGAGGTGGGGGGGAAATAAATTCTCGTCAACCGCTATGAAGAACGCTCAATCACCTTATTTACAAGAATAACATCAGGATCCCATTGGAGCTTTAGATTTCCGATGATAACGCGCTTGGGCCTTCCCCTGTTGCTCATACTCCATACACCCCTAGTTTTTATATAACATTTTCACTAACACTATTTTACGTTGGTACACATTGAAGTGATCCATCTTCAACTCGTCTCATCTTTACAAGCTCTACTTTCGAGTGGATCTAATGAAACCACGTGGTATACCACGATGAGAAAACAGTTTTTCATAGAATTTAACTACTTGACATGATGTACAGATGTGGTGCCTGATCAGGAACAGCATTACACGGGAAGGGAAAGAATTCAACTCTTAATCTTGGGTTCATGCAGATACACGAATTTATACAATTTTCCGTTTTTGTCCTATGTCATTCATAATTCCGGATGGAAAGACAAAAAAATAACAGTGAGAGTCCAAATGGTTTTGAATGCCAGGACACAATTGTTTTCCTCCTCATGGACTTTTAAATTTTCATTGGAGTGCAAACTCGCGCCAACGAATCGCTACTTTAGAACAATTTTTTTGCTCCATTCGTAAATTTTTCTGCTCTCTACAACTTTTTTCATTCTTTTGTTTAACAAAAAAAAAAGTCGTGGTGACAATGTTGGGGCTGTAGGGTCGAGGAGACATTTGCGGGTTACTTCACCACTTGACCCCAAGAAGTAACACTAGCAAAAGTAGTAGAAGTAGTAGTGGTAGTATATACTACAGACTAGAACGCTGCACTCCTGGTGATTAAAGTGAAGCCGGGAATTAGAGTGTAGTATAAAGTCGCGTTCGCGAGAGTAAGAAAAAAGCGGCTGAGAAAAAAAATATAAGAAAGATAAATATATATGTATATAGTGAACCCGCTTGGCATAAGATGGGTGGGTCGAGAAATTGAACTGGGCGAGAGTGGCATGAAAGGGGGTGCGGGGGTGAGCGAAGAGATATAAAGAAAAAAGATAGAAGGAAGAGCGCGCGGTGGCAATCAGTGAAATGGCGGCGAAAATAAATGAATGGAAATTGAGTCTGTCCTGTTGAGGAGCGGACAAGCGGACGAGCACGACCAGCCAGCCAACCACCGATGAACCAGGCTATACGTTTCCTTACACTCTTTCTCCTTATGTCTTGTTGTCTTTGTCTTGCACATTCGTGCCAATGTAGAGGAATGGATTGCTGAGAGAACGCTACATTTGTGATTGTGAGGAGGCTTCGCTATGGTGCTTGCTACTGCTTCTATACTTTCGCTGGGTGCAGTCGCACACCACCTCCTCTCATTCTCCCGTGTCATTCTCTCTTCATCTCTTTCTCCTTTTCACTCTTTGTCTCATCTCTTGTGAGCGAATGATTTTTTTTCTCATTTTAACTGTTTGCGTGGTCTGGAGGGTGGATGAATCTTTGCATTATGTGGAGGAGAAATGGCGATTCTCCAGGCATCAGAATGTCCGCAAGAACTGACGGGACTAACGAGTGGACGAAAATGGAAGAGAGCAAACGCGAAGACTGCAGGCGCGCATCGCACCGCACCCGTCAATCTATCGATGAATCGTACCGTTCTTTTTTTTTGCTCTTGTTCGTCTCTCGCTCGAATCTCGCTTCATTCTCTTCTCCTCTTCTACATATATATCTGTGTATGTAGCTACATGTATTACCAATATTCATCTAAACTGTACTCGGTATAAATAATTTATGGCGTAGAATAAGCGCGATGGGTTGATATAAATTTCATTGTGAATTATGGGGTTCGATTGGAGGATGAAAGAGACCATTGGATTTAGCGACATAATTTCATTTCTTCTTCTGTATGAATATTGCGATAATGATTACTTTTCATGGTTTTTGTATCAAGGTTGCAGTACATAAAGCTCGTTATTAATTACGAATCTCAGACTTCTTATTGTTCAGCCCTTAAATGCAATGCAGGGACTTCATCTGCCTGCAAGCAGAATTTCCATAAATATCTCAATAAATTGAGGCATTGAAGTATCACAAATGAACTCAGTGCTCGTATATTCCACAGCAAAAGTTATTATAACGGATAACCATCACTTTTCCTCTCATGAACGATCCGAATAAATATTTTTTTTATCTAAATTACTTTTCTCCGGTAATGTATATTTATATATACACATACATGTACACAAAATGTATAATATGTGATGTTGCTTCCCTTGTACGGTGTCCACAACGTCAACCGCCATCGAAGCCGAGCGAAAGCAAGCTTAATGCTTCGGAAAAAATAACACACAAACTCCCACCCTCATATTCGTGTGTGTAACCCGTGTCGCGTTCTTCCACCACTACATTCACGTATCATCTCTTTCTTTATTTTTATTTTTTTTTTTTTGCTGTCGCCTGAGAGGGTGGACATTTAGGGTGAATGGGACACACTGCGTTACCCTGTGGACCCTTCGTCCTTTCTCATTGTAGAATCCCGATATCTTTTGTTACATATCTAGTTCTTCGTTATTTCGGTGGTACGGTTATAATGAGTCAGTATAAGCGAATGAAGATTGAGTGAAAAACCCGAATATAAGAATGTTATATGCAATGATACGGTTTCTGTTCCGAATTGAATATTTACTTTAACGGTACTCTCCAAAGAACATGAAAAATTTAATTTTTCATTTTTATAACGTGCGAATACATCATTGCAATGCCTGAAAAAACACATTCATCGATTCATTTATCCCCAGAGTACTCCTGATGATACATCAATATTCGAATATATCAAATCATATCATCATTCATTCCATCGGAATAAATAAAATAAAATGATACATTTCACCAATCATTCATTGTTATTTCTAATAAAAAATGATGTCTCATTGAAATTTCAATGACTAATTCCAATTCATTAATTGAATGTAATCCAAAATTCAATGAAATAAATATCTTTTTTAATTATGGAGGAGTTCGTAAGTGCCACACCTTAAAATACCTACACAACCTCGAGTTCTCACATATATCTACATACATGTAAATACAAATTTATCCTCATGCATGTCGGCCATACATTCCCTCTCTCTATTTCATCATTCCCCGGGCAACATTGCCCGTTTCTGTATCTCCACATTTGGGACGCCATACAAAGGCGTCTCTCGACTCTTGTATGTATAGACAAAACTCTCCACGACCACTCTCCACCATCCTTCCGTCGCGTCTCTGCATCCCACTCTTGCGCGGCCCACATACGTATAAATTCTCGCACATCTACATGAGCTAAGACGCGCTCGAGTGGGACAGCGCACCAACAAGGCCTCAACTGCTCTATACTCCGTATCGCACCCCCTTATGCATATACCATACACATTATATACCCTCACACATTCACTATTTCCCATGCCATATATCTAAAAGCCGAAGCACTCAGCACGCGTGTGCGTTCCAGTCACATCACCTACGCGCGACCATCACACACTCTATCTAACAAATACATGCAAAGACTCGAGAAAGAGAGAGGCAATGAACGCGAAAAACACACACACGATTCTCTCCCACTCAACCTCAATTCCCCTATTGCGCCCCCACTATTACTCATTGGGCGTATATTTGCGCCATATTGGTAACGCCCACAACGCGCGCCAACTTGTATTTACCACCCCCGCGCGCATCTCACACATTCATACAAATACAAATACATTGACACGTATACATTTGCGCACACGCCCTCATCCAACACTCGCGACAAAAATCCCAAACGTTTTCAGTGCCACATTGAGTGTCGGAGGAGAAGCAACACAGCGTCTACACAATTTTCATACGGTGGTGTATGTGTGTGTCACAGAGAGGGGATAGGGTGGAGAAAGAATGAGGGAGAAGGACCTTCAGCTCATTTCAAAATCCAACACACACGGTGAACAACATGAAGAAGACGAAGAATATTTTATATATAAGTAGAAGAAGGAGATAAAGAATAAAAGGTGTCGCTCAGAGCAACACGAGAGGGGAAAAAAAGCGTCTTCCGACTTAATTTCCCACCGCCATCTCGCGTTTCTTCTCTGTGAAATTTTGCGTCCCCTCCGCACTGTCATCTTCATCACCATTTCCACGTTCTGGTCCTTCTCCCGTTTGCAATGACGTCCGTTGAGGGTCGACGACGATTCGCTCAGCCATGTGCCACTTCAGGGTCGCTTCTTCCTCGTTATGTCGTTTTCCCATTTGTATATGTATATGCGCAATATAACTGCATGCATCTGTAACTTGGTGGATATTCGTCTCTTTAACGCGAGGTACTCTGCATAGGATGGCCATTACTACTCATGTCCTGGTGTATATACCCCCAACGTAATGATCTCGATGTGTTCCGGAGAATTCCAATGCCTCGTCTGCCTTTCTCGTTCTTTTCTGGTGTTCAGTATCCCTCGTTTACTTTTCTCTATTCACGCTCGGATGATTGCAGAGTTTGTATAATATGTGCACAAATAAATATTCCTCTACTTTTATTCAGTTCCAAATTACTTTCTGAAACGAATCAGACAAAAAGTAACGATGCATTTAAAGAGTACAGCGAGAATTAATTCTTTTGATCGGATTAAAGAAAGAGAATGAGGCGGAAAAAAATACGATGAAATTTTGTGGCCTTTTACGTAGTCTTGAATGGTGGCGGAAATTTTTTTCTTCTTCATGTGACAAAAATATGAATTGCAGTAGAGAAAGAAATATGGAGCTGGCGTAAGGAAAAATATACGAGCGACGTAAATGGCGGACGGTGTATATGAGAGACATTAGTAGAAAAACATATGTACACGTATATGAAATGTATGGCGTGGTAGTAAATGATGTTGTCTGACTTATTTTGAAATTATCTACTCTTAGTGGCAGATGCTCACGCGCGTGCGACATGTCTCAAAAATTTATCTACTTGCTAGTTCTGTTTTGCTTTATATTATTTTGCCTTCTAATATGTATGAAGTTAGAAAATTCCAGTGAAACTTCTGTGGGAATATGTAAAGAACATTCTTCCCTTGAATTTTGATATGAAAATCATATTGACTAAACGTAATATTTTCGCTGTCTGAATTTGATGCAAAAATTATCTTCTTGGCCTACAAATGTAATAAATGTAATGCTATGTAATAGAATAACGACCGCAATCATCAGTAAGATAATTTGAGAATCTCGTTGAAAATGACGGATAATTGTCCATGAAATGTTTCCAGTTCACAATTAGATATAATTGCTACACGATATTATCTATGTCTCGATAATATAAATTTAAATATGTTATCGAATATTTCAGCAATAAAAAATGATAAAAACAAAATCGTTGATATTCTCTATTCAGTGAATGCGCCACATTTTGTTATGTTCTCTACAGTGGAAGACACATCTCTCTTTTCCATGATCACCCTCCCACCGTTGCGCTCAACCGTCGGATCGATCTTACCGTCAGATGCCGACACGAGTATTCGTCGTACGCTAGTTTTGCTTGTAATGTCCATACAATTTTTTTATCATTCTATAATTCTTGTGCATCACAATTGCATGGATAATCATAAGTGAATGGGAAATGAAAATTGATAATGTTTTGGCATGAAAATGATCTACTGTCTGTAATTACCTGTCAGCAAGTCTTGCTGAATATTTTTTAATTTTTCATTAAGAACGACTGTCGAGAATAAAAACTTTGATACTATACCATATGACACCGGTTAAAAAAAAGGAAAATTCTATTAAGGATGACACAAATGCACTCCTGCCTCTCATCCAAGCCAGGACACGTTTCCCAAGAACGTTGAAGGGCTATGAGAATGGTATAGACGGCCCACGGGGGATGAAACGGTGAAGGGTGAAGAGATTCACCCTCTCATAGCCATGGACGGAGGTGAAATGGGACGAGTGGGGAGTGAAGGAGGAGAGAATGGACCTGGAGCGTAAGTGCTTTTTGTCGGAAAATTATATGATATAGCAGCGAGAGGACGACGAGACGCGAGCTTTTTTGCTTTGTTTCTCCTTCACTCCGACGGTTGGATTAGAAAATATGATTAGTTTCATGTGGGCGCGGGAAAGGAGGTGGGTTATGAGTGTATATACAGGACATGGCAGAAAGCCGACAATCGAGAGTGACAGAGGGATGAAGAAAATAGAAGTAGATGGTGAGACTGTATATGGAGAAAGGCGAGTTGCGAGAGGGAATGATCCCGAGTCGCTTATAGGCTGCGAATTTTATGTGACTCGCTATACAGACTACGTGCCAAGATTCAAATAACACATATCGCTCATATGTATACATACACATGTACATATTTGTTCCTTTCTGTATTCAATTTCACACTTTTGTTCGTTGAGTCGTGATAAGATACCAAAGTGGCACATACTTTTCAAATTTTTCTAATTGGCCAATGCTCATAATTAATATGAATAAATGAAATTACATTTAACTTTCTCCAATCAAGTAACAGAATGTCACAGAAATGATCACTTTAGATGTACTTGTGTTCTTATTGGACATACGGAGTAACGTAGTCATGATGAAAAATGTAGATTTATTGAAATAGAATAGTATCCATCATAATTATTTTGAAATGCTTGGGAACTAACAAATATGTAGAATCATTTTGGTAAATTCAGGGGCTCAACTCTCTCTTGATCAGATAAAATGTTTGTTCGTTCACCTCTCTGGAAATTCGTATATTTTGTATAGTCACCAGAGTCGTTCAGTCACTTGGAGGGTGGCTTGAGGGGCAAGTCTCGAAGTCAGCGGGTGGGCGCAAGTATGGCAGGGAGGAAAATAGCGAAGAGGGTCGGAGCGCGCGTACGTGAGAAAGAAAGAGATTGAGTACGTGTGTGAGTGAGTGAATGAGTAAGAAAGATAGTGTGCTCTCGATAAAGTAAAAGAAGTGGAGGAAAGGAGAGTACGCGACTGAAAAGGTTCATGAAAGCTAAACAAGAGTGTGGGACGTGCGTTGCCTGTACCCACCTCTATCTCTTATTCCTCCTCTTTTGTATTCTTCTCTCTCAATTCTGGTCAGCTACATCAACGTAGGAAAATATTCCATAAATCGTGTTGAGTCTTTATACAGCACAAATATGTTTTGTTCAGGCTTTCGTATCACAAATTACGTTTGACCAATGAAAATAGAGAGACGTTAATAAATGCATTGACGAACTTATGAGACACTTGAAACAGTTTCTAGATAACGCATAATTTGCTGCCACTAAAAAATGAAAAGCTGCAAATGATTGAATTAAATTTTGCAATCTTCATTCTTCATGTGATATGAATAATTAATATTGCAGCTACGAATGATATTTGCAGACGCTGATTGTATGGGGTATACAAAAGAAGTGATGGTTAGAGGTAGGAAGAGTAAAGAGGGAGGATGAGTATTTCCCTAAGGAAGGACCAAACCGACAACGGAGTCGACTCATCAGGCGACCCCAAGTGTAACGCGCGGCAGAGCTGCATAATAAGAAGACGACGCCAATTTTTACGAAGTATTCTCGGCTATTGGTTCTCATCCCTCGTCATTCCATTTATTTGTCATCCAGAATTCGCCCCGCGTGCCACTGCGTCATCTTCTACCGTCGGTCATTCATTTTTTTAATACCACCCATCATAGCTATCCATCCCGGTACCATATTTCCCTACCCCTTCTGAGGAAATTTTAATCATCTGGGTGAGTTATATACATAGTTACGTCCGATGACACACGTTCAATGTGATCGATAGTGTGAATACTGTATACCCAACGATCAGTTTCTAAATTCCCTCCTTCCCAAGCACTTCTACATTTACACAATTGTATATAAGAGTTGCGTTAAAAACTCCCTTTTTTTTCTGCCCCTATTTTTTTACTTCATCCACCTCTGACCCTACACAGTTCCCCGCGTTCATTGTGGAAACGAACCCCAAATTTATTATCGGAAACTATGTATCGATTTTATACCCATACGGCAATGTTGAATTCAAAGCTTTTGATCTTCATTTGATTTTAAATTCCACCCTTTTATTCCAATTCTCTGTCCTCTATTTTTCTATACATAGAAATTACTTACTCTGCATTTTTATTGTCGTCGCCGAAGGCTTTTTGTCATCGCGGATTCATGGTGTAATATATTTTTTTTTCGGCGTAGACAAATCAGAAGTATTAATCTCTTTCTATATTGTATATTGTGTAAATTTATCATTCTCAGAGTGCTCGATGAAGAACGAGGGTGCGCCATTTAATCAGTTGTCCAGTGTTATGTATCCATACCATTGGGTTGTCTTGAAATCCAACGATCGGTCAGTGTCCACCCTGTTTTAACTTGGGATTATATACCAGCACTGAGTGTTGACCATTTGTATTAAATTTCTGACTGTATAAACACTTGTATGCGTCCGTGAAGTTGATATCAATCAAGTGACATATAAGATGATTTGGTATTTTATTATTATCTAATAGAATGGAAACAAACAAAATAAATATTGATCTCTATATAAATAAAATCTGCAAAATGGAATTTATCTTTGTTATCCTCCCTCCTTATTTCATGCAATCAGTCGTTTGGTGTTCATAGTTTAGATATTGACTTTTTATTTCTAAAACATGAGCTCTTGACAGTTTTTGCGTGCATCTAAATTGTCAATTACTGCATGCATCCATACATAATGGTGGATATGTTGAGCACATCCCCTTTGTCAATTTCATGTCCAACCTCCGCAGCTTCTGCAAGACATGTACGAGAGATCTTACGTACATGGCATGTAAGTAGTTAGGAAAGTGGCGAGGGGGAGAGTTGTGGGAGAAACAAGTGGAGGCGCGGAAAATGTCAGCAGGGTGAGAGTGGATAGTAAAGGATGAACGATGGTGGTGGTGGTGTAAAATATGGATTTACCTCTCCTCATCTCCTGGGTCTGGAGTTTTCCTCCAGGTTCTATATCTTTTCTCATGCTGTGTACATGTATGCTCGTGCTTCACACACATATAGGTATGTGTCATCTTCACGTGTGACGTCATATACACCAGCAGCATTCCCATTACGTGGGGTGTCGTGGCTCGTTTGTTGAAGGCGCGCACGGCTCGGCCGGTTGGTCAGGATACGTCGAGGGAAACGAGAGTATATATGCTACAGAGATGGTGAAGCGGGGAATGAAGAGAGGTTAGTGCGAGAGGATATAGCGGAGCTTCTCAGCCCGCGTATGTGAGGGAGGGATGTTTTGTTACTGTTTTATTTGCGAAAAGGGTATACACGTATGTACACATCCATGTGAGACGCGTTATACAGCGTTTTATTTTGCTATGTGTATAAATACATGAATTTATGCATTTTATGGAATTGATGGGAACTTTAAATGGTTTTGTTGGCTATCAATATTTCTCGATATCATTGCAGGCAATTCACGATCTACACGAGACTTCAAACCAAGGAAAACGAGCAACAGTGTAAATATTATTTTCTCATCACTGCACAAAGTCCAGCCCTCTTTGATGACACGATAATAATCACGCTCGAGTACGCGTTTTGGAAATAGGAGAAGGAAGAGATTGGGAAAATGAATGTCGAATGCGATTCATAGTGATATATTTTCTTATATTTTGAAAGGTAACTGGGTGTGTTAAGATACTTATTTCGAATTCATCATGCGCAAATGATGCGATTTTGACAAATACATATCGAAGTGTATGAATTCATCACATATAATACGAATCTATTTAATATATTTAATACCCACATCAACTTCCAGGGTAATTTAAAATGCGATTACGCAAAAAGGGATCTACACATAGACATATAGCACTGAGGATCAGTGGCATTCGTCGTTGGACATATAAGAATAAGCTAATACGAAAGTGGAGACGGAGGCGCACGAGGGATGTGGGACGCTATAGTCCGAGAAAGAGGCGACTTTGAGATGGGGTGCAGCTGAGAGGGGGTGGGGGGCAACGGCGACGAAGGAGGACGAAGACGAGGTATGAAGAAAGAACGCAACTTAGGGTGGATGAAGAGAACGAAGAGGACGGCGGGTGGGTGCCTGGATGGCTGCCATTAAAAGATTTCACCCCCACGCGGCCTCCAGCCATATAGCGCCCATATATAAGGGTGAGTAATCTGAGAGCCACCCCTTACTCCTTCTTCATCTACTTCTCTTACTTTTTTCATTTCTCTATTTTCTTTCTTTTCAGTTTTCTCCTTCTTTTTCTCACTCACCTCTTTACTTTATTCCTTCCATCTACCCTTATCCCCTCTGCCACCCTCATCCCATACCATCTTCCTTTGTAGCGTACAGTCACTTCCTCCCTTTCTTTCTTCTTCATCTCTGGTCACCCTACCAACCCCCGTTTCGCGATGAGCGAAAATGTCGGACGCAAACGCAAACGTGTGTCTATCTACTTATGTACGCCACCCCTGGGTGTGGACACTTGGAGAATAACGGGACTCGTATATGTACAACACTTTGTGTGTACAGATATATATTATGAACGGTCACATACGTACCATTTCACTCACACAGACCTCCTGCTATTTTTTTATACATACATAATGTGTATATATGTGTGGATGTGTGTTGAGATGGGAACGCTTTAAGAAGCAACCAAAATCCGATAAGAAAAGAAGGAAGAATATATAGAGCAGGAGGAGAAAATTCACAGATAGAGGATGCAATCCTCCCTCATGTGTGTTGCATCGTGTATGTGTATACCTGACGCTGGTGCTCGGACTTTGAGGTGTACATGGCGCGATGTGAACGAACTAAAACGAATGAGATAGAGAAGGCGATTATGGAAGAAAAAAGAGATGTAAGAGAGAAGAAAGAATTTGCGCATGAGTGTGTAACTGAGGACATTCTCGAGACACACATCACGTGGAGAGAAGAAAATGCAGAAGAGCGACAATGAGGGTGAAGAAGAAGACGAAACATAAAAAGCGAACAAGGGAAAAAGGGGTGAAGAAACGGAGAAATGCGCGAAAGGTGGTGTGATGAAGGGTGAAAAATAGAAAGGTGTAAAAGATGAAGTGAGATGACGAGGGAGAGAGCATGGGCACACACGCATACTGAAACGAAACACACCGCACACACGTACAGATTACAGAGGGTAGGATTGGCAGCCCTGATCAATATTCGATTTTTGAAATATCTGCCCCACCGTTCAAAGCGTAGTGTTCGCGACCCCTTCATTCCCTCACACCCATCGCCTCTTTTAACATCACAGCCTACCCGTCCGTCGTTGACGTCGTCGTCGTCATCGTCATAGTCGTCGTCCTCTTTCTTATCCCAACATGTTCAACCCCCGTCGACTCGTTTCATACTCAGCTGCTCTCTCTCTTTCTTTCTTTCATTCTCATCTCCACAAGTTCTTCCCTGCCCGCCTGTACCGCCATCGTACTCCTCTCACTCCGCGCAACGTCGCAAGCACGTTCTTCGAAAGCTCGATACTCCATTTGTATTTTTAAACTGGAATCCCTATGTATACGTACGAATGCGCGCCCGGGTCTCAGTGGGTGCCACCACACCGTCGCCATCACCATTACCACCGCCAGAAGCATTCGTACCCTCACTATTTCCATTGCCTCCTTCACCGTTATACCCCTCGCGAATTTCTTACCCTCTTTTTCTCCACTGAACACTCGTGTGTGCGCTTTGCCATTCACATTTGATTCACCCTTATTTCGCTCTCTTCTTTTTCTCCATTCCTTCCTCTTTTTTTCACGTATATTTAAAATACATATATGCACTCTTGCTCCATCCACGTATGCGTGAACTCTGTGCAGATACTTTCAAGTGTTCTCACACACACACACACACACACACACACACACACACACACACACACACACACACACACACATCAATGTGTATGTTGATATATATGTGGGGTAAGAAAGTTGCGAGAGGCAAGTGCGGAGAGATACGATCCATCGGAATTTTAAGGGAACAAGAGGACACTCGATGCATACTATTTGGCATAGTACGAAACTCTTCAGCCTATATATATATATGTATAAATATATTACCAGTATATAAATGCATGTATGTACTCTTCCTCGGGATGTACAGGGCGTCTGAAAATTTTTGTATTCTTAGATGATGTATGTGGAATGGTCATCATTGGAGGTTATGGAATGTAGTTGATGGATGATTTATCTACACGTTTACCTCGAATTCGTAAATAAATATATTTCGCGTTTTTGAATGTGAATCCTAGAACACCCTGTATATGAGTGTGCATGTGTGTGTATACAAAGGTTCGTGATTCCACATATGAACATTAGAGAATTTGGTTATGACGAGAGGGACAAATGTGCGCCTTTTCCACGATTCCTGCACGTAATCATACATATAGGTTGCGCTTACTTCCCCTACAGATGTGTTGTGGGATTCAGGTGCATTCTCACCCTCTCACTCTTTCATTTTTCCTGTTTTCATCACTCTTCAATATTAGAGTGTGAGCGTGCGTGTCACGCGTGTGACTTGACGTATTCGTGCGAGACGTAGGTGTAAAGAGTAGCTCCTCTTTGGTCTTGCAATCGCGCTAGAATTCCACTTTATTCGGAAAATTCCCGATGGGGATGCAGTGGAGGGTGGTAATTCGTTAGTTGCAGAGTGAAATTTACTTCAAGGGAGACATTACATGATGTGTTGTGGGAACGGAAGTCTTGAGTTTGCACTATTACGTTTAAAGAGTCTTCTGATGTTTTTGAAAGTACTCACATACACACATCATACGTATAAAAATATATTTATTTATATTTTTCGTTTTCACCATTAGACATCAATGATGATAAACAATCTTTTTCATGTGTTTATATTTTCTTTTAACTCATGCACGTTCAACCGTATTTGATGCTAAGAGCATTGCTGAGGATGAGGTAAGAAGGAAGAGAGAGAGAGAGAGAGAACCGCAGCTGCACGAGATTTCTCTTTGATCTTCGTGCACACGCTCCTCCCTTTTTTCTTTCTTTCATTCTTCCACTATTTTTGCCTCATGATAATTTTTATTTTGCGTAAAAATCGACGCAATTTGTGGTAAATCATTTTGCTGTGACAAGATTTTCCTCTCTATTTTCTTCTTGTTAAGACGTACAGAGCGCTCAGGCTCTTCCTTTGACGTTCTTCCATATACACGTACATATATATAATATATTTATACTCATTAAAATAATGAATAAAAAAAATAAAAGATGGACAAATGTGAATGAACACGAAAAAAAAAAAACAAAATAGAAATGTTGTTCTCTTTCTTTGAAGTAAAATGCACCTCTTGAACATGCCATCCCTGCATACGTCATCCTAGACGCAAAGTGTATCGTCTTTCACCCCCATGGCGCCAAGAAACTAGAAGTGAAAGTAGTAGTGGTTTTGCTCGTACATTACGCGTGGTAATAGTCAGCGGAATAGGAGTAGTAGTGCACTCTTTGAATCGTCAGACAGTATAATTAGAAGGGTGAATGTCGATTCCTCATTAACGGGCGTTGATTGGCTGTGGCATAGTCACGTGGGGTAGAAGCTCAACGACGAACCCACCAGGGGGTTGTAGAGCGACGCACACTTTCGCCTTGTTTCTAGCCATCATCGTGGCCACGCCTACCCCCTTAAACGGCCGTCGACGGGTCCGCTATCAAAGGCGGGAACTCGCAGCTCGCTTCCGATTAATTACGACGCCCACCGACAAATGAGACTGTCCGAGAGCGCGCGCAATGCGGTCAATCCGCAGTCTGTGATATCGATTCTCATTCCCAGACTATAAATAAAT
>JABMBR010003640.1:0-27410 GCA_018881525.1 Meteorus sp. PSUC_FEM 10030008
AACATGACATAACAATTTCTATGAGCACACTTAAAAGGATATTGTCAACACTGGGATTGAAGAGAAAATATGTACCAGAGTCAAATATGCGAGACATTGTTGTTGCTTCCGTGGGTGTTGTTGCTTCCGTTGCTTCCGAAATTTCATATTCGTTGATACTGTCAATTAATAAAAGATCCTCGTTATCAATATCGACGCCGAATTTTTCCCCATTTTTATCATAGGTTAGGCTACTGGCGCCGGGGAAGTATCTTTTTAAGGTGTTCAAAGATACTTTTCTGTTTTTTATGTTTAATTTCACAGAACCGTTGTTGTCAAGAAACTTTACTGCATCCATTTTATTTCAAAAAAAAAATGCATAAAATTATTTGGTGATTCTATACAACGACTTCTTTGTCTACCGAATGAATTGTTACTGATGAAATTTTGAACACGGCCGCCGGAGTTGAAGCCTAGGGTTATTGGATGACGCCATCTTGTCCCTATTTCCAATTCACAAGTACACAAGTTCACAAGTTCACAAGTTAACTTGTGAAATTTCTGCCGGTTACGGATACACTTGTGATAAAGTTAGTAAGAAACATGTTAAAAGTAGCGCCACTTTCGCGTAAGTTGACGGTGAGCCAACCGGGCTTCCGTACTTCTGTACCCATATAATGATTCACTAGAATTATTTGCGATTAACTTAGCCGTATGGAGAGGGTAATATCTACCCACAATCTGGCTTCACTGCTGTAATTTGCTACCTACAATTAGTTAGTGCTGTCAGACCAACGAAAGCATTTTTCGATACAATTATCGTCCCCTACTTCGGTATACTCCCATCAACTTGAATGCGCACGCACGCACTAACGGCCAGACGCCAGTGTATTCTTATACGCGCTTGAGGCTGCATGGAGAAATACAACAGGTGTATGCATGCATAAATCTAGATGAAAAAGCATTTTGAGCACATGCGCTTTTCATGTTGGTGGGAGTAATTCTTAATGAGGGAAGAAAATTGGGCCACACATAACTACATACGCATTACGCAGTTTTTCAGTCGTTTCCATGGTTTCCATGACGAAGAGGAAAAAACAAGCATTTGGCACTTGTTTACATTGCGATACATTTCTATCTCATTCTGTGTACATATATATTGCAATTTGGTCAACGATGACAAATATATCACAAATTAGTACGAAATATCACGTTGATCCACGGTTGATGCTGCCAGAAAAACCTTTAAAGAATGAACATTCACCACCAGATCGTATGACTGCTGAAGGATCAAAGTCAAAGAACCGTGGAAAAAATCGATCACGATTTACGACGAGATCGTTAATGAGACTTCATGTTGATGAAACATTTTCTAATTCCGCTTGTGTACAACGAATCGCATATAATGTTGCGTCCAAATGGAAACACTCGATTCATGACAGAACATCGAGATATTCACCGGTATTCTGTAGCACCTTCATATCATTATGCAGGAGAAGCCATTCCATGAACGATTTACCAACCGTCCACTGCAACTTGAAAGGCAGTTGTAGTTTCAGGTGTGCAGGAACGAATATTGGTTTGTAAAAAGTTTGATCGTATTCGATAATGTATATGTTCACATTTTATTCATTTCCCATAATACATCCGACATGCATTCTGGTCTATTCCTGATGGTATTTACTCTGTTAAAAATTATATGGTTATGTAGAGTATGAGCACATCGGTCACACATTGGTCATACGAATCTCCAGCACTGCTCATAGCTAACATACATGTAGTTATAAGCACATAGGAGTACGACCAATAATACAAGATCTCATGAGACGATATTAATTTGAGTATGTATATGATACGAAAAAAATTTCAGCGACTGGAGTATAATGAGTCTCAGATGATTCACCGTTGTAGTTATGCGATCGAATCCATTATTTCAGTTCACAATTTAGGCAATGTTATGACATTTTTATTATTGTCCATCACGAAGGTTTGATATGAAGTCAAGCTTCGCTCGATCGGACCAACGTTTTCTTCAAACATTCACCCGGTCCCACCCGGCAATTAAACCTCGCGATCATCAATGCGATAACCGAGTGATGGAAAATGATACCGGAGAATTGCAAGACATGATAAGGAAAGCAGCGAGCTTTGTTTGCCACGCACTGGTGTTGAATGCATGGCGACGACGCCGAAGAGAACGTGTAGAGCTTCTTGAAACTATTCAGCAACTGACTGAACGAATCAATCACTTGCAATTACAAACTGTTGTTTTGCGGCGCTTATTGTATTCTGGAAATAATCGTGTAACCGCACTTGGTGGCGAGATTCAACGTGTTACATTACATATGGAAAGTGTGACACAAGAAAAGATGGGTCTCGCTGCGGTAATTCTATGTTTATAATATGATATTACAAATTTGCATGGACACATGCTGTAAATTTTCTGCTGATGATCATCATTGAATATTAATAAAAAGGAGAGAAATATATTGGAACGGCAAAACGAGAGATTGAAAGCTGCGATAGAAGAGCGAGTAGTTGAAACACAGAATTGCAAAAATGAATTGTTATCCACCAAGAACCAACTAAAAGCCGTCGAATCTCAAATTATCCGAGATCAGAGGAAGTTGACTCAACTACGTGAAGATAACGAATTTCTGCGACAAAAGGTACCCCGTAAAATCGTGAATTTACATCTATCCGACCATCTCATGTCAGCTATAATGGAATTCATAACAGGCATCATCCCGTGACAATGTATGTGAATGCCATTTTGTCTGACCGATAAAACAGCGCAACCCTGTATGCACCCCCGCTAACGACAATTATATAAGACTTAAGAACTGTGACATTATGATGCATGTTTTCTGCTATTCCAGAGCATGAAATATACGAATTATTGACAGAGACAGACGGATTATCTCCACTCACGCTCTTTGTGACATGCATAGTGACTTATCAATTGTAATATAATAATATTCTTTTCACGGTGATAGAAATTGTGTGAACGGCAATGTAAAGAGTCCAATAACTAAGATGATTCTTAGATTATTATGGACGTTTGGATTGATATGGTCTTTTCTTTGTGCTTCACTACATAATCGTGGTCAATTTCGTGTTTCCAATTTTTAACATTCAGATCATGATCATACGGTATTCTCCCAAATAATATATGTTCTGTGGTGTTATATATCCAAAATTAGGTATCAGCAAATGAAATAATGCTTGCTGAATACAATCAGAGAGTAGATCATGCTGAAGTAGTTGCTGAATACATGCGGGGCAAGATGGCGATCCAAGTCGGTATCATAGATGAATTACAAGATGACAAGAATGAATTAAGCAGGTACGCTAAAACAATACCAATGGTTATTACATTTAGATAATAAAAAATCGTGAATGGATATGTATATCATGATCAAGAGAGTTACGGAACATTCAAGCCGAGAAGATTCGCTTGAATGAATGCATCTTGGTCACTACTCACACAGATAGAGCTTCAAATATGCGAGCGGCTAATCTTGCGATTCAGTTGCGTGAGCGTGAGGCTGCTTTACGGAGAATAGAATCTGCCTACAATACCCAACTGTAAGGATTTTTGATCGGTATTTCAAAAAAGTAGAAATAGAAAGCAAAAGCTGTTTAATACATTGAAGAATTATGAACGTCTTGATTAACAGATTGGAGCTGAACAATTTGAAAGGATGGGGACAACAGAATTGGTGGTATCAAACTGTCTTACAGATTACTGGAAGCATGGTGCGAGTACCACGAGGTATTTTACGTACCTTCTCGTTTCTACTACCAAGATCAATTATATCGTAACACAAGGTAAACAATGACATCTCTGATAACCTCATGCATACTCTAATTTAGATAGTCTTTGTCATATCATGGGAGAGAAAAGTTGAATGATGAGCGGATGCTTTCTTGGCTTTGTAGGTATGTATTTGCAATCAAGGTTGTTCAAGTACAATGCAACAATAGTGGGATGTCGACGGAAAGAAATTATAAGTCTCAACGTAGTATCTTCCATGATATACATATATTTTCTACACAAATTGGATTCTCCCATAACTCAAATTATCAATGAATTACGTCTTCATTTTTCCCGATTTTCATGATCATATCGAAATTTGACGAACCATGTCATCAGATTATTATACAAAATAAAACCCACTCGAAATATATATTTATTATTGAAATTTACCCTAGGGATATTCAGTTTGGATTAATTACATAACCATATTTAAATTGAAGTAATAACATTACGTGAGCTCTTCCACGTTGAATCAACTTTCAGGAGGTCGAGATGATGGGTGGCGGGAAAAATGCAAAGTTATAATTACCATTGGAAAATATAAAGACCATAAACGTATCAATACTGGTTATATTAATATGCCATAAATTGTTGCGCATATGGCCAACAGTTCATTTTTATTACTGTCAGCCCATTCATATAATGCGTCGTGAATTTCCCCATCATCGTTGATAACAAGTTTTGTGCCCGTTATTTCTACTGAGCCGTTAATATATATTTGCATATTATCAATTTAACCTAATAGTGCGACTGTTGATGTAATATGAATAATTGCGACTCGATATGACAGGAGTATGCAATTTTTCAAACCAAATAGTAGTACATACTCACTCCATTTTGATCTTATTATAAACTTCATCGTTACTATTGATATGAAGATGAATCAACCAGAATATTGGTAAAATGTTACCATCATATTTATAGATTCAATTTGTTTCTATCAAATTCCAATACGAATTTTGTTGTGAAATCGCTGCATACATACTAATTAACGAACATTTCATACATTGACTCGAGTTTGTATGGAACAAACTGCGTCAATTGAAATTCGATGAATTTTTATCTGGATCTTGGCAATTTTCTAGGTACAGCAAATGTTTGCAGTGGCTGACGGTATAAAACACCATAAGGATGAAAATCATTTACTGTTGATAGAATGACTGTCATTTACATTCTGTATCTGTTTTATTCCCCATTTGAGGTAGTATGCGAAGTTTTACAACTTTGAGCTAATGTGGAAAAATCGAACTGTTATCGAATATTGATTCATTTCAATGTCATTTCTGACGAAATGTAATGCAGTATACTGGAATATGTTGGCGTATCCTCAGGCAAAGAAATATCTATAATGAGCTTCATTCATATATCTTATGACAGCGTAACATCGGAGCCTGTGACTAATTCAATAATAAATTGAATGTGTAATAATTTTTCCACGCGTCATTCATAACCAGAAACGGTAGATTATGATGTTGATGCGTAGTGTTTTGGCGACGAAAACTTAAACCATTCCAAAACCCTCAGTTCCCTCGCTTATAGATAATAATAGTGCTCGTTCAAAATGATCGTAACACTCATAGTCAGGTAGACATAGTTGATTGAAGCTAAAAACGAAAATGGCGTGAATGGATAGACATAGGCAAGTTTGAACTGCAAGAAAAGTTACCTTACAACTAAATGCATACCACGTGTGTGCTGTCGGAAGATTGGCAAATGTCGGTGCTGCGGTAATTTGAAAGCGTGGACTCAATTGTTGAAATCCACCTGGCGGTAATTGAGAGCATCCGGTTGTGAATTGGAGTAATCGAGCCATTTCCTCCTGTGTGAAATTGCTGACCGCCGTCCAAAACCACTCCAGAACACGAAGAAATTCAGGAGAGCTGCCGTTGACAATGTGATGAGCACGAAGATCTGCTACACTGTATTCGCCAGTCCCACATAATAATAGCTGGTAAATTCATACTCATTTTTATCCGAGTCTATCCGAGTTTTTCGACAATTGTTATAGATAATTTTCTAAATACCTCGAGCTCATTTTCGTCAAATATTCCTAATAGATTATCAGGAATCAGTTCATTCAGTCCGCGCAAGAATGAATCGACTTCATTCCGAATCGAACTTGCTAGTCGATGTTGAGCTAATGCATCCAAATAACGAGGCTTGGTGTCATTTGTCACGCGTACTCTACTCCCGCCAGGAATTAATTCAGCGACTCTCATCAATTGCCCATCTTTGTCGTATTCCTCTTCTACAAAATACAGCTCCATTTCTTCAACGTCGTTTTCCAGAATGTATTTAATTTTGCTCAGGTATAAATCGGGATCATCTTGCTCAAAATACTGTAATAAAGAATTCGGTATGAGATGGATGTCGTGGATGATAACTACACACGCACGCACACATACGCCCCGTATCCCTTCACACGTTTTCGTACACACGGCCACACATGAAACTAACAGAAGAACTAATTACAGAGATTACACATACTTTGTAATGAACTCTGAGGCCGATTATTTGTGCGAGGAACGAGCGTGTAAATCTGGCTCTAACAAGTTGACGATATGATCCACCGAGGGCAGATTCATAAAGGCATTTACCTACGATGCGTCCGGCAAATTCATAATACTTGAGCTTCATATTCTGAGTTCTTCTACTATTCGGATGGACTAAGGCTTGTTGTGATTCTCCAAATGATGTAAATAAACCATTTCCTGAATCGAATATAGCTGCGCAGATGAGTTCAAACCATTCGCGTCTCACACCACCCCAATCAACGGCTGTGAAATCAGTGCACATCAGATCAGATCAGATAGATAGCACTTCGATTTTCGATGCTCATCGAAACACATTCAAATAAGAGTAGATGATATTTTTGTTATACCTTGTTCCCCTTGAAACGTCACTTCAAAGTTCCGACACCAATCACAAACGGAAAAACCCTTGGTTGCTTTTATTGACTAAACAGAAATACTTCAATTACAAATTTCAAGATCCCAGTAGTTAACATGACACTTTCCATTTTGATAGGTTATTAATATCGGAATAGGTTCTTTCGCATCAGTATCATCGCATATGAAGATATGTAGTTGTAAATGAATATGATAGTCTATTGAAAGTGTGTACACACATCTGAATGTTTTTTGAAAATGGACAATTCCAATACGAAAATCGTTTCAGTATTTTCAGTTATTCGGTGGCGTGGATTTTTCACGCTGGCAACTACTAATTCCCATCAAACAGTCATACACATTTCTGTGTCGATATTATTGTCTATGAAATGTTCGAATTTGGGGAGATCAACAAATCATCGGAAAATATAAAGCATCGAGTAGTTGTTTAGACTACATACTCTATTATATTCGTGTTATAGCTCAACGGAACAGTGCTCATAGTCCTACTAAGTGAAATTTTCCAAGAACTAATAATGCACTGGATGGAACATTTTTCGTTCCTAAGGATAGAGAGGTATATTATGACATACTTCGAATGTTCTCGTACATCCATATTGTCTACCATTTTATAATAAACACACACATATATGTGAATACATCACGTACGCTCCAAGATAAACGAACAATGATTATAGATATCGGATTGAGAATTACCGAATGTACTTTTCCTTGATTTGAAAAACTTACCGACTCTAAAAGTTTGTCACGATGTACTTTAATTGTTAACTTTTCATGGTAATGTTTTTGATGGTGTTTCCTCACTTCATGGTAGAAGAAATCTTGTTTGTCGGAAAATGTCTCACTGCCGCCAATATTTTTCAATAAAAAAAGCGTGAATGTAGCGGCAATCACATCGCGATAATGAGAAAACAACTCTACTGGTGGTTGGCAGCCGTCATCTATTGAGAAGGTGTCATACCCATATTCATTACTCTCACTTTCGAAGTGAAACTGTAACAATAGATTGATATCGATAGAGCCGATTCAATCGTGACTCAGAAATGAATCGCCACATCCCGTTGACGTGTTCACCTTAGTTGACGGACATAGTCGAAATGTGACGAGACGTTTAGGTATAAATTTCAACAGATATTCTTTGATTGTCAATTGCTTTGGTGAGATGAAGCAGAAGACTTTCCTTGGCTTTGAGAAGCGTTCTCCTTGAAATCCCAATATTTTTGCAGCATAACATATACCAGGATCCTTTGAAGCTACATTGTTATGGACCATCCGAGCAATGGCGCCTGCAATGATTTCAAGATTGCGACCCGGAAGTTGCAGCAGGTATATAGTCTTGTTAGAATTCATGATAATGCTGTTACCCAACATACTTTCAAGGACAATAATGTCAAAATCGCCATTATGCAACTGCAATCCAGAGAGACTGACAGTTGCATGATAACATCCGCCTTTTGCAAACCCTACTTTTAGCCGGATTCGTTGACTCATTTCATCGTATTCCAGTTGAATATCACAGGCGACGGCATTACCAGCCCCAGCACATCCAATCTACGGGGTATAAGACATGATTTTCCCATTGGAAAGTATAATTTTTTGTGTAGCTTGCAAGATGGCAAACCAAAAAATTCAAAATGGTCGAACGATATCAAGTACCGACTTGCCTGAGTAATATGAACACTATATCCATCGGTGGGTTGATCCATACATCCAAATACACATATGTTATCATATTCGTCACGGGGTTCTATCATCATGGAATGTGCGACACCAGCGGTACAAACTACTGTTGAACTTTGACGCACGAAAACAGTCTTATTGGGATCAGGTGGACCTAATGAAACAAGTTGAGTGAATTGATACGAATGATCAGACTGTTTAATTGATTATGAATAGTGCGCACCAGGGAAAAAGTTTTTGAGAAAAGGACTGCCGTGAACATGATAAGAACCAATTGATACAGCAATGCGATATTGCCCAGCATGACGTACGGTAAATTTAACAACTGCCACGTTCGCTGCGACCGGATCAGTACCACCTAAATCAATGAACACTGCTATTTTCCTGGTTCCCTCTGATACATCCACGATGAGATTATCTTTGTCACATATCGGATAAGGTTGACAGTTCCGTTGATAAAACTGAAATTACGAAATTTTTCTTTACCTTACACATCGGTGTTGACAAGTTGTAGCATCACAATATCGCACATTAGTCCCAGGACAATGACCAGAAATTAATAGGAAAATAATAAGTACTTTTATTGTAAAAGTCATCGTCCCTCCCACCAGTTGGGGTTGCTCCCATTCAAAATGAACTCGACAATTACTCGGTTCCAGATATTTTCCCGTAACGTATTGGAGGAGTGAATGTTTAGCTTCAGGTGCCAAGGCAGGTTGCGTCATAGCTGCCAGGGTGACTAACCCTGCGACTGACACAGAGACTACCAGCATCCCACCTTAAAAGTTCATTATGGATAGTAGATCAAACTTGACCATAACGTGAGAAATATTGAAAGTTTTAAGGTATTGCTGTCTATAACTATGATCTACCATATAAATAACTATAAATGACAACAACTTACCCCATGTCCAAGCATCTTGATGCTGGCTACTTTTTACAACGGAACTCCATAAATCAGCTTTCAGTGTTTCGAGATCGTCCTTTGATGTTGGCAAACTCTGTCGTGTTTGGATCCACCTGGGCAAATCTTTCCCGAAGGCAGAACGAACCTCGTTATCTTCAACCCAATACACATCCTCAAGTGATAACACATCCATCTGCATTAGCCTTGAAATTTATTTTCTGATTCATATTTATATTCATCTGGTGACTGATAGAAATCAAACATATCATTTTTCTTACTTTTGATAGTATGCATTTAATCCGTGATCATTCAACCATTGTCTGAGAACCAATCGCTGTTGCAATGAACGCGCAGCCCGTTGTAAACGTTCCTCATCTTGAGGTGGTAATTCTGGTAATGCCTCGACTTGACCACAACGTGCTAGACTCGAAATACCTGCAAATAATTTCGCTATTTTGGAATATTCATAACTGCTATCACTACCGTTGTCAAATTTTTTTTTGAACATTTCAGTTTATTTCCATGAACCATCACGTATTCTATATTCCAACATATTTCGAAAATAAAATTTCATTGCTGATAAGAATAGAGAGTGATGATTTTTGTAGCGAAATTTGGTGAGTCGATAAAATTGTTCAGATTCATAAGTATTATTATAGGGATTATAGTCATTATTGGCCATATAATAATCAGCTTCCATACAGAGTTTCTCGACAATTATATCACTGCATTTGGGGATTTTTTTCGGTGGTTGGAACCGAGAGAATTTCGTCGAAACACGAGGGATTTCATGCAATCGAGGTGTGCCCTTTTGCACTCGCGAATCAACGTTAATCTGTCATTGTGAGTGCACCTTGATTCTCTATCCTCCGGTATCCTCAAATTGACTACCATTTCATGAGAGAGAAATCGAATAGCGGTCGAATGATAAACAAATTCTGATAGTAATTTCTCATTTTCCAACTATTTTGTAGTCGGGGTCACTTTAATATACCTTTCAATAAACTCATATAAGCATATTTATGATAATATAGAATGAATAAATCTTGGTAGACATAGTCTTGATTACGAAGTGTTCAAATAGGATATTGTCGCACTATTCTAAGGAGTTCAAGATAAGACTGTGGAATCATCTCGCATTGGATCACTACATAGGTCAATATTTTCTTCGTTGAATTGAACTAATGTATGCGTAGCATTCTGTCAACTTTATCGACATTTATGGTGCATTTGAATTTCATAGATGAAGATTTTGATCATTTCATGCGTATCACCTCAAGAATCGCGTCATTATAACAAGAACAGAGTCTGTAGTTGTGATTCCATTACGCTACCAATCTCCATGAGAGATTTTTGTTAGAAAACAATACAATCTCTGTCGAAACTTTACTCTAACTGAATAATAGAATTTTCAAGATCGTGTAAACCAAGTGTTTCTGCATATATTTTTCAACGGATGAAATCCATTGACTACATTACATACATTGCAATATAATCACTGCGTTTTCGCATGTGTATCGCGAGAATGATCAACCATTGTGCGACTGTGAACTTCTTTGTGAATTTATTCTTATTCGATATTTCTATTGTTCTGATACAGAGTGTGTAAATCAACGAAGTATTAATATCAGCGTATAGTAATATACACATTTTTCATATAGAAATTCTTCACTGCCATATTTCTCTTATTTTCAAATTTCGTTTGATCACATACTAGCTCGACGCATTTTCAGGAGATGATTATGTTCTTATCATGAAGGTGAAATGAACAGATGGCATAATTATTGTATACAAATTTACAGCCACCATGTGAAACCAATAAACTGAGAATCTATCACTCACCAGATGAAGAACTTCCACTTGGTCGGAGTGACATACCAATTGACGATATTTCGTCAACATCGGTTTGTTCTCTGTACCATCGTTCGTTCTGGTTCCGCGGATTTTTGTCAGGCATAACTCAAACGATTCTAATACAATCTTGTGAGCTGAGTCGCCTTTCACTTTCTTATCTTATTCATCCGAAAAATTTGGACAAGGTATGAAAATCTTCACCCGAGCTTAATACCTCGCCTATGGAAAATCAATAGTTGTGTTTGAATGCGGAACAACCGTTCTCGAAGAAAACATTTTTTCGGACGCAAACGTAAATTTAATATACTAATGATGATTGATCTTTCTGTAGGGAAACGTCTTCTGCCAAGCAGTAATATCGATTGATTTATCGCATTCAATTTCAAGAAGTGGGGTAATCATATCGCAACTATAAATAACACTGATAAACATGTACTGGAAGGACGACCTAAATAACACTCTGTACGAATACTTCACTAATTTAAGTGGAACTGTATTCTTCGCAAACTGATCCAAGTACATCGATGTCATGGAGTCAATATATTAACGAGCAAATTTGTAAGACAACTGCAGGAAACAGAAACCCATCACAATATACAAAATACATTCAGGTGTGACATAGTTTGTTATCCGTCACAACGCAGTAACTACGTTAACTTTTACAAAATCAATTGCACCCATCACGTATGCAACTACTAACTGAAACTACCCACACAACATACATGCATATGTTTATCGAAGTAGGTAAAGAATATTCCAAGATTGCAAATATATCCGGTATGGGACCGTAACGCGGAGAAGAATTGATGTAGTAATACGATTTGTGCTTCGAATTGATCGGCCTCATGGATGACACTCTAATTGTATTTCCTGTTATGAATGTAGATGCGAAACAAAAATGGAGTGAAATGTTATTTGCATTCGACGGTTAGATGGAATATCTCCCTTCTTTGGCCTAATCCTCTTTCACTGCCAATGATTCTATGTATTGTTAGGCCATCCATCTTCTCACATCTCTCTGCGGATTGAATGTCTTTGGTATAATTAATGAAGAAATTCACCGAAGGAATAAGAATTTTCTATAAGCAAATCCCATATGAAAATTGTGCGTATATTTGTATAATTAAGCTTGTCTCGAGTGACTTCCATTACAAATGACGGAAATGCTTTAGAATCACGTTTGCATGAAATGATGGAATATCATTGACTGCCATCGCAATATTTTGACAATCACTGCAATCATTCCATTGAATAATAAGATTGATTTCTACAAATCAACAGGGAACACTTGGGTACTACTCAGGTAGCAACTGTGATACGGTTGATTATCGTTGTAATACTGATAAATATTGTATGATCAATATCGTGCGACATTATGCAAGTGATCTGAGGAATTCATGTGAAGTAGAAACATATCATCCAGCATATACGATTAGTTTGGATCATCGAGAGAGGTAGACAGGGTCTGGCACTATATTGATAAATCGTGTGAATATATATATATATATAGGCATTTTTTTTGAGCTTGAAATTAAGCAAGAAAATATGACTCTACAGTACAGGTACCACTCAAGAAATATCATCCGGAAAAGATTTGTAATAATACATTCTCATTTAACCACATGTTCTTTTTCGTCTGCGATTTTTAACTTTTACACTGTGAATATAGGTCAGAGTGATATTCATGGATTCGTTCCCTGCAGTATGTGTTCATTGGAATATTATGATTCAACGAGAAACTTCAGCGTTAAAATTGTAACTGAATAGCTACTCGAATATACGTAGACGTCGATTGCACCATTCGAATCGAGTTGGTATTTAATATCAATGCGAGCATAGCTGGCCTACAATCCAAACAATTTTTGCTCTTCTCTCTTCGCATCATTGTCACTTTAATGGGGGTTATTGAATTGCTTCAAGGTTCGTCGCGTCCCGTTGTTCGATAATGTCAAACTATATATATGTTCGCATAGTTAAACTATTGACGAGTTGAGTTGGACAGGGATGATTTTCATCGAGAAAGAAACGCAAATGAGGAATTAATCGCGACCCGCTTAAGTTGAGTTCCGTTAGTCGACTGAATACAATATGATTACACGTCTAAACAACTCCACCCCCACCACCATCACGGTTTCCACTGTTTCGGAACGTCTTGCGTCACTTTCAGTATATATCACCAACTCCTGCACACTCTTTCATAATGATATATAACACTTTTATCACTCTAGCCTTTATTCATAACATCAATGTAAGAATATCATTCTCAAAAAAAGCATTCTCAATAGTGATTACTATCAACTCACTTGATACTATTCATAATTAATTATTTTCACCAACATGTGGTGACGGAAATTTCGACAATCCCGTTTCAAAGTAACAACGCCGATTGGCTTGTTCACATTTTCCAGGCTGAGTCGAATCACTTTCATCAAACAAACTTTATTTTTATTGGCAAATGTCCACGTTAGTAGACCACATAGATTCAGTTCTTCGTATTCCATTTTGTGTTCACCATTTAATTGGTATAAGAAAGTATGAGTGCAGTTCCCGGTGCCGAAGTTGAAGAATCAATGTAGAAAAATATAAAACACTGGAAAAATTTTCAAAGTAGCGTATGTCAATTCCACATCGTAACATTGTGGTATTGATATAAGGAAAAATTTTTCGGGATGATTTTCAGGGGTACAGTACGCCGTGAAATCCGTGAGAAAACACATTTGCAAGTATTATTTGATCAGAATATTCCTAATCGATAGAGTGTCTAGCATTTTCCATTGTATATACTGTGTACAACAATTTTATCACGCGATACGTATATTGCTTCCAAGTGTAGAGTACAAATTTGACTTTCATCAACTCAGTTGTACCAGGACGATTGCGTTGACTCTAACAATGTCCATGTGGGTAGATGATATTATGTCTTTGAGAAGATTTTCACACTTGCCTTTTTTACGAAACAGGGGTTGATATTGAGTGAAACCTATCTCGATTAACCATTGATCAGCATCCGTTAAATCTCCATTGTTTCCATTACCAACCACGAGCATCAATAGTTTTCCCAATGATAAAACCGTTGATAGGGCTAAAAAAACTGCTGAAAATATTGTTGACCATCGTGTCATTGCTTTGGGAGTAAATATCAACTGAAACAGAACATTAATATCGACTACTGTTTACAAGAGAACATTGTGTATGGCCATTCGTGTTTTTTTTCCCTGATTCGAAATAACTCCACAACCATTTATCAGAATGTGTGTGATTTCAGCCGAAACGTCAACGGATAAGTATTTATCACATGATCGCAAAAAATTGACTGAGTTGTCAGGCAAAAAATATTACAATCAACGTTTCATACATAAAGTTATATGGCAAATAGCAGTCCAGTCGCGTGGCCCCAATGCACATGATAGTCTTATTGACCGTGAACCCGAGGCCATTTATTCACTGATGTCAAACTTGTATAGTACTGTACATGAATAATTTTCCATATACACCGATCAATAAATAAAACGTATCACATGATTGTTTAGTTTTTCACCGGGATATCAAATTACTAGTCGTATGCTGGCCTATTAGCCGTGCTTCATCACAAGCTAATCTGACAGAGAAATTGAGTCAAGTTATTTTCATCCTTTACTACATTCATTGGCGCACGCGTATCAGGAGCATTACACAGTCCTCACCAAAAGTTTCTCCCATATGAGCCATTAAGTACTTTGACTTTCCAATAACATACTGTCCTAGAATTTGCAGAGCAATGAGAAGGACGAAGGTGATTTAGAATATCACAATGACGGATATGAATTTCAGAAATGGTCGTATTTAGCCTTATATTCCATACGGAATTCGTGAGAATACGAATTGTGGCGTGTGGGGGGGGGGGGGGGGTATGGTATAATTGACGGAAATTTTCGACTGTCGATTTTTCCGAACCTGGAAATGATCAGACTGATGATACTTTTTGTCATACTATGTGAGTGTCATTCGAATCACATATATGAATTCTTCAATTGATATCTTTCTCTATGATCTTCATGACAGAGTCAGAACATTCTAAAAACTATGGAAATTTGGTAATTGGTGAAACATTCGCTGTACCATGTGCGCACATGTTTCCTATGGATAACTGTTCATAGTTGCCGACCGATACAGAAACTGATAATAACAGCGCATATTCTAGCAGTTATCTTGTGGACCTAGGTAAACATTTCATAAATTCAAAATCGTGCAATGATAGGTGTTGCCCTTCGAAGACATTTCAATACAGGGAAGAAAGAAGCGCAGAACAAGAATAGGAAACAGGCATTGATTGGGAGCATGGTTTTTGCAATTTCTCATCTCTTTATCGTAGTTACACTGCATAATGCTTCTTGGATAATGGCCTCAATCAGAAAATGAGGAAGAACAAAATTCTTGATATCGAATTTGATTGTGAAATATCTGTTCATTGGTATCTTCATTGTATTAAAAACATGAATTGTAGACCCTTATTCTCTTTCAAGGGACTATACTAAGAAACACTATTTTTTCAATGGTACTTTTCAAGTCAAATGGATAACTATCTCTTGTCATCTACCTCCAGATAGCCTGTGTTGCGTATATTTATTTGGGTACTACAGCCTCCATAGGGATATGTTGATATGTTTGTACATTCATGATAAACATGTGCATCTGTATGTGTGAATGTTCATGGAATGCCAGCATATATGTGTGTATATGTGTAAATGCGTACGCGTGCATGCATTTACTTCACTGTCCAGCCTCATGCTTTACGACTTACTGCATATGGTCATGAACAAGGTGCAGCTGATGGGCAACTTACGCCAAGTTCTTCCATCCTGCAGAAAATTCAGCCGTGATAAAAAACAGTACTATCGTGTACGATTTCATTGATACCCAGAAATGATTACAATATCAATACTGAATCAGATTCCCGAATATATCTGTGTATATATTTGGATCTACTGTAGAACTGTCATCATTTCTCGATCTTGTCGAGTCAGCAGTGTATATAAGTTAACAATAAACGAGTGTTGATAAATATCATGAGTATTTGTTTGACAGTTCAATTGAATGTTCCCCATACCCGTCGGATGCTACGTTACACCGAAGGAAAATAAGACATATGGTGAAGACCTATACTGATATAATTTGGGTTTCGTGAAAGGAATGTACCGAAAATTTCAGTTTCACTGTTTGTTCTAATCTCTCCGCAATCATCTTTTTGCACTAAATAGATTGAATAACGACATCATCGACATGATTTTGGTGGATTGTTCCTAAGAGAAATAAGATGTCATGCTCATTCATTACCTCACAAACTGGAACATGAGAATGTTCGATATTGGTCTCAAGTCTCATTTGTTACGAACTCGATCTACATACCCTGATTATCAATGGAGATGAATGCTATGCTGTAGAATATCCGGCAAGGTGACTACGCGATGCATGTTGCAAGTCCATTTATCGTATTCAATTGTTTTATGCGAGACCTATGGGCGTGCACTCTAGTACTACTTTACTTTCCCATAAGTGACTCCTATCTGTAACTGGTTCATTGCAAAATTTTCATTCGAATGGATAAAATGAAAGTGGTCATATTCTCAAAACGTTATCAATTCATTTCAGAAAGAGGAAACCAATAATGAAAATCAAAATCACACAAATGTCTATACGTATATGTGTTGATGTGATTTTCTCTATTTCCAAATAAATGTAGCGATATATCATTTGACACCAATCGAATCGTGAATGTTAGCAGATGATGGTGTATAACATGGCAGGTTGCCCTAGAAACTGTTTAGGTGAACATCACGTCGATTGGTTCATATACATATAGATTCAGCGATACAACTGCCGGTAGTAGTAGGGGGAAACACACGTTGTTGTATTAGTAATCGGCAATGGTAACGATATGCGTTTGTTGTGCGGTCGGTGAGGAGAGAGTTGCTCGAAGAGAGCCTGCTGGAAATGAGAGCACATATTGTGAAAGTAGGAAGGGAGGTTATAGCTCTGCCGCTGGGACTTCCACGATTCCAGTCGTTTGTGGACCTCGAAGGACGACATAGGTCGAAGAGGGCAGTCACGTCTTACTTGTGCTCTGATTCTTCTCAATTCACATTCTTGTTCATATCCGTACTGTATGCGCGTAACCATTTCATATACATATATATATTTATGCTTACTTGTCTCTTTACAATAGTCATTTTAAACGTTACTTTACCTTCATACGCCTTCGAATTGGGACCCAAACAAATTGTTTGTTCAAGTTTATCAATCGGATAAGTTTCATCATCAGCAAGGATGCGCAATCATATCATTATCGCCATTTCCTTCTTCTGCTGTCTCGAAGGTTAGTTTTACAAAAGCACACAATAATAGTTTTCTACAGATGTTATTCCAAATAGCTTCACTACCAAATATTATCAATGAGTTCATTGATCTTTTGAATATTGGTGCGGAATGCGGGGATCAAATGACAGAAGCAATTGTCACACGACATTTTCATAATACCCATTATCACGTTCGGAGTTAACATGATGATTCTATACGGAACTGCAATATTTTTAATGGTCACAGGAGTTTCAATCATATTGACGGTTTTCGTATAAGAGTATTTGCGACGATACATAGAGTTCGGTTCAATCGTTATTTATCATTGGCTTAATATTTGCCATCGATAGCATGATATTTAATGGAATTGGCCAGTCAAATTGAATGAAACAATCGCTGTAACACCCCGGAAATGATAAATCGTTACTACTGTCGTGGAGTGTGTCCTGCAGAAATTGAAGATCCTAACGAAGTCATTGGACAAGCGCTAGATATGTCAAAAACCAAATCCAATCGCGACCATAAATGAATACGTTCATTGCCAGGTCAATCGAATCGTCAGCATTTACATTACTTGCATTGATATATTTTAATTTTTGAGCTTGCAAGAATGGTACACGAAATTCACGTAGGGAGAAGAAGTCTATTTTGAAGGAAGGTGACAACAAAAAAACAAGGAAGAATGTGAAAATCGGGGCAGAGGGAGGGGAGCAAAAAGAGAGGAAGGAAAGATCCTGTTATGAACTTACTGTTAAAATATATTAGCTCTTATTTCGAATAGTACATGACATGCCGACAAAAAATGAGTTTTTCCAATCTAACATAATTCTATAGTATTTTATGATGTCAATTCATATGTTGTTAATATTGGTATAGTAAATAGAGTGAGCATATGCATGGTCGTGGCAAGTATGTAAAGTTCGCACACGCGCATTTAAAGTCTCCTCTGAACATCATTTAAAAGTTGATAACCATTGCAACCTGACTTACTTTTGTGACCTGAAGACCCAGTGAGCTGTGCCTGCATGGAAATCAATCCATATCCAAGTAGCGCACTGTTTTTGCAGACATAATGTTTATAACTACATCAACCAAAAATAATTACAACTATAAACGCGGCTGTCATAATTGCATACTCAGCGACTGATGAGTTAATTAGGTCCGACAATTAGTTCCTTTGCATTTGTCACAGTTAAATCCTATCAACAACGAGTCGATGTATATTTCAATTTTTTCGTTTTTATGTATTCGATCTATCCATTCGTTGTTTTCCTATTACTTCCCTTGTGTTTAACGATGACAGTATCTTCATCGGATTCGATGGAGCATCTGTGTCAGCATGTTTTTCGAATCAATCCCAATGGTTTGCATCTTGTAGTGAGTGCAGGAAGTTGAGCTAGTAACAACAGGTTGGAACTATAGTATTTAAGTGGATGGCTGACCTAGAAATTATTGTTTCATCGGTTCGTATTTGCGTTTTTCTTTCTTCATACCTCTGGTGGCTTTCATTTGTTCTATCGAATAGATGTAATCCAAACATTCTCTTATTCAATAATATTTATTTGCAATGAATTATTGTTCAGAGGAATTTATCATGTTCATACAAAGAAACGAAATTTCATTTTGTGTCTATATTCGCCAAGCGACCAATTTTTATTCAGTGGGTTTATAGAATTGAGTGATGAGTTGAAACATTACATACTACCTAGTTATCTCACATTCGACATTTCATCGATATATAGATTTCGTATTTTTCGACATTCAACAGGTATTGGTTATGTACAAAAAATAATTTCGATAACGGAAATTTCAATAAGGCTTCTGTTTAAGACTTGGTCATGAGTTGGCAATCAGCAAAAAACAAAAGTATCCGCTGGCTGAGTTCGTATGGAAGTAAGGTCGCGGCCATTGTCGCATATGACTTTGTGGCCTCGGTTACACGGGTTATGTTGAGACTTCATAGAATAGACGTAAGGTATGTGAGATTAGCTGTTGATCACTTGGAATAAATGCATATGATATTCAACGAACTTATTCGAATAGTTTTGGAATCATCTCTATTCTTCTTGCTTCGACTTGCACCGAAAATGAATTTTCGCATTATTAAAACGTACTACACAATGCGGATACTCATCAGCATCAATTATGTATCGACATTGTATATGTGAAATGAACCACAAGTCTGTGCCAATGCTAATCTATTACTCCGAAACGTTACTCTAAAGTATAGACAACTGAACAGCATTATAATTTTTATACTATATATCGTTTTTATCATTCATAATATTAAGCTTTTTTCACTACATCAAAATTTTCAGTTGATTTGTTGGGATGTTGAAATATTGTTTCCTCGTATTCCTGTACATATTCCATTTCCCTTCCATCAAAAATTAGGAAACATATATTAATTTAAATGACAATAACTATATATGCAATTTAGATGGGATGAACGAATAGTGTCAGGTAGCTTGAACATCCATTGATGAAATATAATTTGGTTGCTGTACAAAATCTCCAATTTTATACTCTTTCCCCTGTTCTTGGATAACCCATTCCAAGAAAATAAAAAAATCAGACTCTCAGTTGTAGTGGTGGAATTCTTATCACAAAGACATTGGTTTGAAGTCACCTCCAACTCAAAACATTGTGTTCCTTTCAGAAATTTCAAATTTTCAGCAATCGTTAAAATTCATTTAGAAGCCATTTCGTTATGATCGGCTTGTGAAGTTGCTAGACGATAATGTATTACTTAGGAATTCGTGCTCATGCCCAATTCATGATTTTACTTCAATGTCAATATCGTATGCATATTCTTATGTATCAAGGAGTGGCAAGATTTATTCCAACACTCATTAATTCTCATGACTATATATATATAGACTGACATATATAAATACACAAGTTGTTGCACGGCTGTTCGCATTCAGAATGGTGTATTAACCTTCGTGGACTCAATGCGCTTATTTATATCAGTTGCGAGTTATACCCTATATTCATTTATTCTTGAACACAACTAACTGTATCGGCAGCACGTGTATCATTCCGTTTCAAATCGTGTGAATGAGTTAATGAGTACGAGAAAGCGTTCGACAGAATATTCATCCAAATACAACATAATGTATAATTGTTGATTGAAATTTCTCGTTTATAACGGAATGGCGGTAAAAGGCTCAGGACAGGACATTGGCGCGTTGATGAAGCTGTGAAAAAATAGAAAGAAAATAAAAACATAACGCGAGGCACCGGTGAACGCAATACAGTAGGTATTTTTTCGCCCCAGTACTCCACTTACTCCTTGCCTGTTTACTGAACAGTACGGTTTATGAGACGAGACGAAGTCTGTGGCGAGAACTTGGCTTACGATCTGCTTGTTTGGATTATCCGATATTCAAATACTTTGGCTGGGACACAACCTGTTCGTCACATGGTTAGAGTGAAAAACTGTACATATGTATGCGATGATATGAACAATTGGAATGGTTTCAGGTTTGAATGGAGAACAAAGAATAGCATAGCGACATGAAGTCTATCTCATAAGAAGTATAAATTGGTCATGATTTTGTCAGTACATTCTTTTTATCCCCTGCCATTTAAGCCATCTATGAAACAGGAGTGGTTCCAATGATGTTGTCGCGTATTATCCCACAACTAATCCGATAACTTTCCGATGACACTGATGCCTGGAGATCGATTAATTAGAATGTTATTGGAAGTTACAATTAAAAATAATCTGCTCTTCCCCACCTCGAGTCTGTTAGTGGCCATGCTTCAAAACGTATTCAGGAACATATTTTATTTATCCGATTAACAATGAAAAAATGTATTATTTCTATTTGGAGTATTCAATCGTGATAATGGATGATTCTAATATTTTTACAGTGCTTCTATACTTAGAACTTATAAAAATATTTTCTATGAAATATGAACCACACCCTTTCCAAAGCTTTGAACTATTTTCTTGAGTTCAACCATACTTTGATATTCCATCCGATATTCCAATGATCATATATTTTCGACTGCATTGAAGATTGAATTTAATCGAGTCAATAATCGAAAATAGGTATTGGGGGAGAATGAAAGTGGGTTCTTTCCTCATGCATGTACTTATACTAATATTCAAAATGAAAAACTGGAATGAAATTCATTCTCACGGAAACTATAGATTTTTGTAGTGTGATCATTCGCAGATTCTTCACAGTAACCCCGAAACATTATTTTCATGCTAACAATTCATCCCTTTGTTGTATCAGCATTCTACCTAGCCAAGTCATCCATGTACATATATTCCTAATTTAAATGAGCTTCCAAAGAACTATTTTCCCAGTTGAACTACGGTGATCACTCCTCATGTGTTCTCCTGAGTGTTCAGGGATTGCATACATTGAAAAATAAGTTAGTTGGGAATAACGATTCAACTGTTCTCTCCATTCATCCAAAATTCCCACTGTTGGCGCCATAAGTTAAGGTCATTCACAGAGGTATTTGTCCGAAAGGAAAGTAATATGCAGTGCAATTCATACATATCGCAAACATTGAACATTTAACCGTGTGCTTTTTGTCCTCTAGATGTTCTAATCGGTGCATGTCCACGGATATGTCCAATTGGTGGTGAACCAGTTTGTGGCAGTGACGGGATCATATATGCCTCCCAATGTGAAATGCGGAAGAAAATGTGTGGTAAAGGTAAGTTATTGAATTTTGTAATAGTAAGTTGGTGAATAGTATATGAGACATCATTCACTATTCTTGTCAATGATAACGACAATCTCTGGGTTTATAATGCAGTGCAGTAAAAAGTTATAGACAATAAACGATAAATTAAAATTTTTATTCAGTGAAATTTGGGAATTTAATGATGAATTGACTTCATAGGCTGCAACTTCTTCTTAATGAGAATGCTCACATTTTTGAATTTTCAGGTGTAGTCATTGCTACAGAAATAAATGCCTGTTCGAGATCATCGGGAAGTAAATGCGAACATCGTTGTTCGTCAGACGAGGATCTTGTTTGTGGGACCGATGGCCGCACATATTTGAACAAATGTATATTGAGGGTGGAAATATGTAGGGTAGGAATTGAGCTATCACATCTTGGGCCTTGCAACAATATATCAGCTCACCGCGAGAATTGCCCCGTATCTTGCGATTTCGCGCCATTAGATGGGCCAGTTTGTGGGAGCGATGGGAACGTCTACAAGTCAACCTGTCAAATGAAATTACTTACGTGCAGGTGACTTCCAAAAAACCCACAATTTTCAAATGTGTTATCCGAATTAACATATTGAGTATGAAGCTTATTTGGTCGTAATGTTCTGCTCATATTTTTAGGATATAATTTGCTATCATTCTAGTCGATCTTGATGTGACATTGTTCCTTTTTGTGGTGACAGTGTCATTCTTATTAGATTATGAATCGATAAAGTATGTGGAGTGTTGATTTCGCGGGCTATTGTTGTTTAGAAATGGATATCGTGGTGCATCTAGTACCAATAATACTAATGAATTATTTTCATGTAATAATTGCAGACAAGGTGTAGTACGCACAAACAAAAAACACTGTCAAACTACAAGACACTGTCGTGAAACATGTTGGCGTGGTGCTAAGCCAGCCTGTGGCAGTGATGGGATACTTTATGCTAATACGTGCAAGATGCGTGCGAAAAATTGTGGGTAAGAAACCATACATATAACGAAATCTCGTTTAAAAGGAAATGAATTGCAGTGAAAATTATGATGACATGGAATAGAAAAAGGAAATTCCTCAACTCATCGAGTATGTAGTGTTCTTTCATTATTCAATTACAGTAAACATGTATTCGAAGTTCCTATGTCATTTTGTGTATCGCGCGAAAGAACATCTGGTAGTGTCGCTACTGCCTGTCCTCTCGAATGTAAGGAGGAAACTGAATTGCAAACATGTGGATCTGATGGAAGTATTTATAAAAATGAATGTGAAATGAAGATGCTCAACTGCGGGTAAGAAAGATTTTTCTGGAACCTATTTTGTGATGGAACAAAGAGATGGACAGCAATTACAATTAATTCTGATTTCGTTGAGCAGACAATCAAGAAGACAGGTGATGTCAGTTGACTTCATCAAATGTAAAGCGAGGCATGTTAAGTGTCTAAAACAACAGACAAAGTGTGGAAGCGATGTGGATCCAGTATGTGGCAGTGATGCAAATACATATTCCAATCAATGCCACTTGAATGTTGCTACATGCATGTTCGTTCATTATTCTATAACATGCATGTCCATTTGATGTTTATGATAATCTACTCGAAATCATTTTAATGATGAAAATTTTGTGAGTAGGAAAGGAATTCAACTCGCACATGTTGGGGAATGTACTACCTTGAAGGAGATAGAAGACTGTCCAAAGACCTGTAACGACACTCTCGAAGATCCAGTTTGTGGTAGTGATGGTAATGTTTACCGGTAAGTGAGTATATTATAATTCAAACCAAATCATAATCGATATGAATTTAATACTACGAGCACAATTCGTGCTCTATATCTTTCTCGACATCCGTTTTAATTTTTCACCATTTTACGTTGATTTTATGTAGGTCTTTGTGCCATCTGCGGCAAGATACTTGTGGACAACGAGTGGTATCTGTGCCAGTTCAGCATTGCCGTACGACAGCTCTTTGCAATCAAATTTGCAGCGATGAAAGGCAGTTCATTTGCGGATCTGACAATAAACTATACCGAAATGAATGTGAGATGAAGAGAGACAATTGCGGGTGAGATGTTTGTTGATCTTTGCTTCACATATCATTTGTTAATCCGTTATCGGGCATTCAATTCAGCATAATTTATTGATGGAAGGATTTCTCCTTTTTCCTTTTCTAGCAAGCACGTTTATGTTGTCCCGATGAAACGATGTGTTCAAGGTTTTCTTTTTCGTGGATGTCAGAAAATATGTCCACCGTATTATGATCCGGTATGTGGCACTGATGGGATGACCTACAGCAATGAATGCTTTCTTGAAATTGAGAGTTGTCGCAGTCGAAGTCTCGTTTCAAAGCAATATTACGGATTATGTGGACAACCAACGGAAGAACCGAAGAACTATCTTTACTGAAATGTATCAAGCGTCTGAATATTCAAGTGTGATGGATCAGTAATAGAAAAGCAGACCCAGTCATGATACTCAATTGGAATTCAAATGTCTATTGGTATATGAATTTATTTATCATGTGTAAGATTAAACAAAACAAGCTAGAATAAGTATTATAGAAAAGAAGAATAACAAATCTTGCCATATGAATCTGGATGACGGGTCCATTGATACTGTCAGTATTAGTTTCAACTAACGTTCTGGCTGATGTTTTTCGCCCGAGTGATTTTAGATGTTGGTGACACAAATAATTTAATTCGCATTGGTATATATATAAAGAATTTGAAACGCTGTCATAATTATTTCCGAAAGAACTGAATCAAAGTATTTAATGGAAAGTCGTTCATACGTTAACGCAGATTACATTTAAAGGCTGTTATTGGTCATGAAGAAAATTACATGTTTAGGGAAAGCAAACGACCTTCAATATTAACACAAGTGATTGTTTCTCAATAAAATACCTCTCCGCATCATGTTGACGTATTTTTGCCTGATAATGTATGAAAATAAGGAATTAGTTATTAACAGATAAGAATGTTCAATAAAAGCTATTTTACAAATGAAGGAATGTTCGATCACTGAACGGTCTGGCGATATTGGTATGGGTCTATCATGAGAGAAGAGTTCACAAGGTGGGAGTATGGCCTTTGTGTGAACAAGAATTATTATTAAACGATACATTATTTCACTTATGGATTCTTGAGTGAAATGATGTGAACAACAAACCAATAAACGAAACTCGTTTCTCGTATTTTCGTTAAGAGTTGTCCATGTTTTGTTCATTGAGGTTTCGTCCAGATTTGAGTTACCTAACTCTACTCATAATTGTAGATCGGTAAACAAGGTTCATGACCGATTTTCACCACTGAATGAATTACTTTTGAGAATAATATATAGTATTCATGAGAAACTGTGATGGTAGTTCGAATTTTTGGAAAATATAATCTATGTATGATGTGTATACCCTATCAAAGCTTGATTCGGACTGGTTTTCTTTCCATCTTGAGTTACGCCTTGTACAATATCCTCGCAAACAATTGAGTTATGGAATTACAGCAATAATATTCGGTAGCCAATCACGCATTCCGATTGTCTTGGTCTTTTCAGACGAACCGTGTCTTCCACCATCCCATTCGTGATTGGGTCAATAATTGATATGTTCTAATACACCTTGCCTCACGAGAGGTTCACATTGGGCTCGTGGCAGTAAATGATGTGTGTTCTTTCTTAGAAATATAACTTGACCACCATCCAATTCAAGTTTTCCGTAGTCCGTCAAACATCTCACCTAAAAGAACCATAATTATATCTGATGGCAATATTAGTCCCAATAAACTATTTTGTATGAGCTTACCTCTATGAACAATGACTTTGGTGGCACTACATCCATTGTAAGATTCAATCCACCATTATCGCCAATTGATCTCATGAAAGTAGCCAGTGATTTATTGTACGCTTGATACCACTGTGTTTCTAAACTCAACATGTTTACATTGATTTCAGGTGGTAATATGCTTCCGAACTCCCATCGTGCTTGTCTCAATCGCCGCAATCTATTGTATACATAAGCCAATAGACATCGTTTATTTCGGTTCAAAGCGGCGTGCCTCAATTGAACGGACATGTAGCGTGATGTCGATTTCTCTGTGTCTGATACGGTATTGTTCCTATTAAAAAAAAATACCTATTTAGCTTGAATATTAGTATTGCATGAATTATGTTATTATAATACAGACACATCGTTCAGATTCGCTTCGTATAACAGTTGCATTTCATCTACAACCTGATGAATCAGATTTTCCTATAACATTCCGAAAACAATTTAATAAAAAATATCGCAATTGGAGATCATGTGGTTCAATCTGGCTCACATTAAAAGGTTTGATATCATGAGTCAGTGTCAATTCACTTGCAAGTTTCAAAGCATTTTTCCCATACATTTCAATGTGGAATTTGTATCCAGTAACATTTGGCACAATGTTTGCATTGAACACGTGCGAAACTTATATGATTATTTGTTATTGCTATTTAAGTATTTAGAAGTCTTATAACTTCACTCCTATTGTTCACACAAGAAGCGAATGAGAAAAATATGTGACCACAATTTCACCTGACAATGGATACTACTTGAGTCACATACCAATGATGATTTTATAGGGACAGTGTGCTGTTTTCCACAATGACGACATTTTTAATCCTGGTCAACCTATCCAATCACAGAAATCAACATATTAACCCTTCAACACCCAGGTTATTTTTAGTTTCTCTCTCGCACTGCAGCGACATCCTATAAGTTGAATGTTGTTGCATGAGTAAAATACTCATAGCCTGGGTGCTGAAGGGTTAATCGAATATCCCCATCCAAAATTACCCCCTCAATGCAGCCATACCAACTGACTTTTGATTAGTGTGGCGACATGGTAGTTTTCCGCCTATAGTATCATATAGTATACTGCATTACAGAGCATTCGCACAATGCTCAACGTTGGATATTCCAACCACAGCGACGCTTTGCACTGTCGCACGATCGAGAACAATGAAAAGTACTGCTTTCATGTGATGCGCGCAACAGATACCAACTTAGAAGCAGAAAATGTAACAAGGGTATTTTCTTTGAGTTGGCATCGATAAAAATTTGCTTATATTATCGTCAGTAATATTGGGCTCGTTCAGGTTTACTAAGTTCTAAGCAGTGCTGACTGAACGTATACTATATATTCATATATCTCCCAATATATGTTATGGTTGAACACATTCATTATATGCAATAGGATATGCTAAGATCTCAGTAAACTTTAGTGAATC
>JABMBR010003651.1:0-27408 GCA_018881525.1 Meteorus sp. PSUC_FEM 10030008
ATATATATACAAATAATTATATGCTCAGCATATGAAGATATATTGTAATTATATTCCACGGGAATATTTTTCATTTCAGATTGTCTTGATATCTTATTCGTACTCATCATTATATTATAAAATATACTTTTGTAATAATTTTCCTTTTTATAAAAATAACGAACAGAAATTTTACCAAAATTAAAAAAAAAGCGGTTGCACTTCATTTACTTACCAATAACTGCAAATTCCGATTGATTCTCAAGCTCGGATTTCATATTTTGAAGATGAATATTCTGTATCACAGTTACGGCAGTCATCCTAATATATTTCCTCAATTCTTCGGGATAATGAAACCGATTTGATTTATAACCGAAATTATATGCGTCAATATCTCACCGAACTGACTGTCAAGTGGACTGTTGTTTAGAAAACAAAAATAATCGTTGCCAGCACGATATGGCGGATGTCTGACGATCATCTTGGCGACAGAGAATTACAAGAAAAAAAAATATTCTGTCTTTGTTTATCAACCTGACAGATATTTTGTGCGGAAATTGATTATGGATACAGTCAAAAATTTCACCAAACTTAATACAAAATGAAGCACACAGAAAATGAAATGAGCAAAACAGTAGAATGAACGACACAGATATGATAATGGAGATATGGTAATGTACGTTCAAATGTGAATTTCATAGTTGTCATGCTGACATGTTTTTATAGCCAAAAAAAAGCAGCACATTTGACGTCTCCAACCATTACTTAGCGCTAAACCAATTGCCCACCAGTAGAAAAACGAGTCAATAAATAAATACGAATTAAAATATGACACATCCGACCAATCGACTTACAATAAATTAAGATGAATACACACAACACAGATATATTACAAAGTTCTAACAAATTTCGAACTATAGTTACAGAAATATGAACCCACATGGTGTATTTGGTCGTCCATCATCATTTTCATCAGAATCCTTGAATAACACGCACCACATTTCTCTCTTATTGATCCTCTTTTTTATCATTATTCATGTAGTGATAATTAATGAACCGGTATCCCTGAGTTAATTGAGCACCTTCGTTCGTGAAGTGGCATGCGAATAGTAATAGATTTCTTGGTTGAACTCTCAACGAAAAACGCATAAACATTGCCGAATACAGGCAGAGGGCTGGAAAAATGAATTGACACGATTAAATACGTTGCGAGTGATCATCAGACTACAAACAGGATGAACTTAATAATATTATTCCACAGTAATGATCTTTGACCTGGAAATAATTTTCTCATACTAACCAATCGTCATTTTCCCACTGATGAATTTTGGATCTCGATTGATATCAGCAATTGCAGCTATGGGAATACCCCAATTAGCGATGGGACCCCAAAAATGTGTACTGAAAGATATAATAAAAGTCCATTTAATTCAAGTGATGTATTGATGAAATACGATATATCTATTTTTGTTTATTTACCTCATGAAATAATCACGAGTTTCTTTACTCGCAAGAGATTTCAGTATTCGATTCATGTTGCTGTGTAAATAGAATTGATATATTGACAATTGGCTGATATCGTTTGATTGCGATGATCGTAAATGAATTTTGGGACTGACCTGAGTATTTATGACTTTTACAGTGGGTACGTCTCTTCAATTGTTATGCATGTGTATGTAAATATATTGCACGAATAAAGATAAGGTTAAAGGCCCCAAGGCAACACCACGTCCCAAGAAGAGCACAATACGATACAGCACTGATACCAGCGCCAGTAATACAAAATGTATTCGACAACCGCCAATATTTTGAAAGTTAGGGATAAATCTCGTAAAAATTTCCGAATGTGGATAATTATGAAACTTCTAATTTATCTCGATTTCTCTTTTGTTTACAATCACATTATGTGTTGCCATCAGAGATTTTCCTATTTCATGAGGATAAAACTCCTGGTAGACTTAAGATTCTATGATGAAAGTGTTATGCAAATCTCAGAAATCTTATGACAAAGTCACGTACGTAGTGAATGCCACATCTATTGGGCGAAGAAAACAGGTAGCACAGAGGATGTTTCATCAATAAGTTACCTGGATAAGCATTAGAGAAAGTTTTAATTTAGAACACACATTCAAGAATATTTACATAAGTTTTTTTTTGTTTCATATATATTATAACGCCTTAATAAACTATCTTATCTTTCATGGTTGTTTCGCCTTTTATAAAATAATTACAAAGAGGGCATGAGATATACATAGAACTGGGTGAAGAAATAGACAAGATTTTGGAAAATGGGAAAATTGAGAATAAATGATATTACAAAATGTACAAGGGTTAAATTTGAATTCATATCTACGCATCCTTCAACCGCTAATACATAACTAAGCAGATCTGCATTCATATTGTATATGTATCATAGTTAAATACCAACATTAATTTTAATTGTAACTCTGTTTTTAGCTAAATCACTGTGCTTCATCATTACAATTGAACATGATTTGCATCTAGCTGAGCTGAGCACTTTCTCCCAATGGTCTGGAGAAAAATGACAAAATGTGATTTTCGCGAGTCGACGGTTCTTTTGTTTGCTCATGTATGTTAAACTATCAGGGTGAACAATAAAATAAATGGAGAAATATGTTAAAAGGTAAGAATTCTTTGACACCTTGTATATTTTCTTTTCTTTCGCATGTGAATTAAATAATGATAGGATAGGAAAGAAAAGTTAAGAGTGAATACAGAAGGAGATGACTAAAATTTGTGTATGTGATCATTTCACATACAAACAGTAGGAAAACCATTTTAGATTCCTTTGGTATGAATGATCCATGAAAAAAAAAATCTATAATGATACAATCTTAAAATCAAATCTATGCATTCCTTTCTATACAAGGCACACTCATGTTTTTCGCATAGGCACTTTAAGATATTTCATGCTCGAATAATTTTCATCAAAAATTAGTTATTAATAGGTATCTTCTTTTTTATCTTTACTATCGGTTGGGGCTATCCGAACATTCAACAATTTATCCTGAAGTATTTTAATAACCTGTTACAAATGAAAATGAACGAAAACTAATTGAAAAAGACTGCTCAAGCACTTTTCCTTCTCCATTATACGCACTGGTTTCAGCTATATATATATTACACACAAAATAGCGGAGATCTATACTTAAACTCTGTACATAGTACATACATTACAATTTGTTCTGTAAACTATCGTCAATACTCTCCTTTTCCCTTCCATTCCCCCTCTCTCTCTTCCCCTTAACCTGGACAAGTTGGGTGAGAATTTTAGATGCACCCTTAAATCATAATATGTCAAGTAAACTTTTAAAAAGCTTTTTTACTGCCTTCCCTTCTTATACGTAAGGCACTCTCACCCTGGTTACGAGACATAAATCTCCAAAACTGGGATTGGACTATTTGCAATTCGAAGTTTTGTACATATTTGTAGAAAATATATATAGAGCTAGCCGTTACAACGGAGCTCAATTTCTTTATTTTAACGTAAGGCACTACTCATCTCCCTACCCGAATAATTATTTTTTCGTCTGATTTTTTTTTAGTCGCAATTGAGTGTGAAACTTGTATATATGGTGTAAACAGCTATACAGATGTTCGAGTTCGTCATCGCTAGTAACAAACAAACAAATATTTACTACGATATCATATTGGAAGAAAAAACAACGGGAATATCGAATGTATAAGTCGATAAAATTACTTAAATTAATCGGCTATTTGTGGAGTTGCGTCAGGCATGTCCAAGCATTATCATAATTACGCATTGAACACATTATACCAGTACGAACTAAAAAGAAAAAAGAAACGAAAAGATCTATACAAAGATAAAAATATATTGATGATGGATGATTAATCAAATCCATTTTAATAATTAATAGCGAATAATTATCAGAGGCAATCGTTTTATATAAAAGAAAAAGATTTAAATAAGAACCGAGTGTAGTTTGTATGAGCCACGTTATCCTAATTATCTGCAATTATCACAGTACTCGCTGTAACACACAAAACGCGCACTTTTATTTCTTTTCCCCTTTTCCCTTCTATTTTCGCTTCTTTTTTTTTGTATGGAAACCCGTCCAAACATGAAAAATATTAATGGCAAATAAAAATTGGATAGCTAGTCAATAGTATTTGTCTGTGTGTTCACCTCTTGATTTTGCTGTAACGCCACAGCGTAATGTAGCATTACACCAGGCTAATAAACAATAATAATCTATAACTCACGACAATTTTGTACAAGAAATCCCCACGATTTCAATAATCATGACGTATTATCATAACCCCCTTATTTCACTTTTGTGCTTTGACTATGTCAACTATAAGCACAAAAGGCACATGAAGTTTTTGTCTTTAAAAGAACTCGGGAACAATTAACGTAAAACAGACTCAGAGCACGATACACACTAAATATCTAACTAATAACAACGTGGTGATGTTTACATTATTGTCCGCAAATAGAGTATAATGACCAGTGGGCCACGATAAAGTTTTGGCCTAATGTCATACATAGACCGGACCCTGACTGTCATTGTCATCCAAACTTATTCGACTAGGATACGCGGGACCGCCACCATCATCAAAGAAGCGACGAAATGTAAACTCGAAAAATCCGTGGAACGGTTTTCCATTGTCGACAAGCTCGTCAGATTTATTAGAGTCCGATGTTTCGGAGTTGCGTAATTTGTCCGGATCGACTGGATCAAAATTACTTGTGTCGGTTGGATATTGGATGCGTGGTATATGTGGCGCTACTTGACGACGTAATCCTTTATCAAAATCAATGCTTTCGAAAAATGGATGACTCTTTACTTCATCGGCATTTTTGCCAATTCGACGATCGGAACCCACGCACAATTTTAGAATCAAATCCATGCCCTCGGGCGAGAGATTGGCTTGCTTCGGTATGTGTAGAGTTGTTTCCCAATTTATAACCTATAGATGTAAGAATAGACGGCAAAAGATTATAAAATTCATGGCATTGTCATAATATAATTATAAGTGGTTGATGAAACATAATCTCACCTTGTACTGTGTCTCAGCTGGCGTATTGGCAAGAAACGGCGGTGAGCCCACCAACATTTCGTATAAAATCACGCCGACACTCCACCAATCACATAATTGTGTATAACCTGTACGCTGTAACACTTCTGGAGCAATGTAATTCGGAGTACCGACTAATGAATGTGCAAGACATCGTTGATGTTCTCGATGACGTCGTCGTTCCAAAGGTTTCAACTGTATACAACGACATTCGTTATTCCAATCATCAGCTGGATCCATCGAATCCTGCTTACCATGCCCTAATAAATGGATACCGGAATATTAATTCTCGTGTTTGTGTCGTGAATTAAGAGATTAGAAATGAATCGGACTTACCATTTTGTTGGTAATACTTTGAATTATGAGTCCAGCGAAATCCCGTGCACAGTCCGAAGTCCGTAAGTTTTATATGACCATCACGATCAATGAGAATATTATCCGGTTTGATATCACGATGAATGAAACCCATTTTATGAACACTCTCAACAGCACACGTGAGCTCAGCAATATAAAACCTTGCCAATGGCTCTTTGAAAATTCCAAACTTAATAAGCAATGACATTAGATCGCCACCCGGTATGTAGTCCATTACGAAATACAGATTGTCCTTGTCTTGAAATGAATAATATAATTTAACGACCCACTCATTGTCGGCTTCTGCGAGAATATCACGTTCGGCCTTCACATGAGCTACTTGATTACGATTCAAAACATCAGCTTTTCGTAATGTTTTCATAGCATAAAATTGATTTGTGTCGAGTTTTCGAACGAGTGTCACTTCTCCAAATGCACCAACGCCGATTGGTTTTATCTTTGTGAACATAGACTTGTCCATTTTCGCTCGTTTGAGCCTAATATAATTAGACTCTTTTTGTGAGAGCATTTTTCGCATCTGACGTTGCGCTTCGTCACTTAAACCAATTTTCGCCATCTCCGTTTCAAGTTGTAACCTCCTGTAGAGACGTTGTTTATGCGATTTGAGGACATTCTCCACATGTTGTTCCATAAAAAATTTGAACGCCTGTGGTGAATAATTCCGGACTTTGCAATCGCGTCGCTCCTCTTCTTTCTCTTTGCTCATATGTTTTCGCTCGGGTATGGGTGATTGGTGTTTTATTTTATACAATGACGCAGGCCCTCCACCTTTACTGCCACAATTATCTGGCGATGGTGGATGATTACTGTTATTTCTTGTCGCAACTGACGATGACGCTGTCGGTGGAAGAGGCGGTGTAGCTTCTGGGTGATGTTGACAACTTTCCACAGGTGAATATTTTCTCTGTAACGGCGGATGATGTGCGATAGGCGATGATCTCGGTGCTGTGCTGCTTTCCACAGTCGACATATCATCTGCAGGAGTTCCATAAGGTGGTGGTGGTAGTGGATGATGCATACTACGTTGCGCAGCGAGCGCTTGCATGGTCGTTGCATAACTTGGTGGTTCGGTTGTTGGAACACCAACTGGACCAGCATGATTCATTGGTCCTGGGGTGGAAGGTGCTGAACTGTTGTTCACTGGTAGATAGGCCGGCGGCGGTGGCTGAGATTGCTGCTGTTGCTGCTGTTGCTGCTGCTGTTGTTTTTGTTGGATAGACGATGCGTAAGAAGGCGGTGGAGGTGTATTACTCGTAGAAATTGGCTGGGGTGAGGTTGGAGCAATAGCAGTTTGAAGCACTGGTTTTTGAACTTGCGTACTCTTCACTGATTGCATGATGATGGGTGGTTGTGTTTTTGCTTGTCTTGCACCCCACGCTTGAAGTGGTGTCGGCCGTGCCATTGATCCTTGTGTACTTGATGATGCAGTCGAAACTGTTATGGGGCTTGGTGAACCGGCTGATGTCGGTCCCGAATAAATGCCCGAAGACGGGCTTTTGCGATAGTCTTGTTGTGACTGCGTTGGGCTTTGACGATTTTGCATGGAGGCACTGTACGATGGCGGATGAACGGGTCCCGATGTAGAGGTTGAAACTATTGGATATGGTGGCGGTGGTTCTACTTGAGTGCTGGAACTACTACTACTCGATTGATAGATACTAAGTGCTTGTATCTGTTGTGATAATTGTTGTTGAACCTGCGGCCCATTTTGGACAATCATAGGCTGGCGACCATTCGAAGTGTTACTCGAACTTGCAACTGGACTTGTACCTCGTTGGGGTGGATTAACGGCACCCGAAACAGAAGTGGAGGTGCTCGGATTCGCGGCTGGCGCTCGCGATGGCACAACTGGTGCGGGTGACATTCGTTTCAGCATTTGTTGCATATTTGTGGGTACATTAGCTTGATTGTACGGTGCATGAGGTGGTGGTGGCGGTGGTGGTGTAGAACTACATCGCGGTGGTGGCGGCGGTGGGGTTTCTCGTTCGGCGAAACTGCTCGGCGAATATTGACGACTGAGTTGCGGATGTGGACTTAGTTCAGTTAAACGAGGGCTGTCCGAACGTGAACTACCAGCACCACTATCCAACGCCGGACTACCACGTTGTAGACTCAGTTCACGTTCGAGACTTGGTTTTCGTATCAGTTTAGTATTCAGTTTTCCCAATCCATTTAACGTCTCATTTTGAGCTTGTTTCAACAAATCAATCGCTGCATCGAGTCGCCACCCTGCCATTTTCAACGCCCTCAAACCGATTTCCTAAAATTATATACATTGAAAAATTGTGTCCACAATAATTATTGTTATTCTTCTGTCAACATTCATAAATATACCTCTGAGTAACCCATTGCTAATAATTGCCCAAGAGCTTGTCGTTGCTCAGGTTTATCGACGAGCGATCCTGATGCGCCCGAAAGACCACTCAATCCTGAAGCTGAACTTACACCACTTGTGGTAGATAGCGTGGATATAGTGCTCGCGGCACTGGAACCTACTTCCCCCGTACCTCCGATATTAGCGAAAGGAAGTAGAGAATTGCGAATCTGCGCTAGAGCTTGTTGGTGGTATCCAGAGCCGCGAGTGCTTGACTTGCTGACAGCAGATGGATTCATAGTGACCCATGCTAGGCCCACTGGGACCTAGCTCCAATCCAACAGCAGCATTAACCGATCTGTAATATGGCGATCAATTAGTTTACGATTATAGTACTGGAGACTTATGGTATTCGTGATTTTTTAATTTATGGTGAATAATCCATATGAATTACTTACGGAACAATTGTGGTAGTTTCTCTAATGATACAGATTCGAACTTATTGACGACATGATCTGTTCTCTCAGTGGATCAAATTTCCCCAATGACAAAAACAAAACTGACTCAACAGTGAAAAAAAATGATATATTCACAATATTTGTATCCTTTGTCGATAAATAAAAGAAAAGATCTCATCCACACTTAAAACAGATCGAAGTACTTCATGACGGTACCGTCATGTAGCATTGTAGATAATATTGAAACGTTGTATAATGTAAAGTATTTGTCCTTGTCCTCTCTGTAAACATGGACAAAAATTCCTAAGTTACATCATAGATCACTGCCACACAAATACTAGAGGAACATTGATGTATTCATTAGATTGGTATTTTGACGAAATAAGAATTGGCTGATATATACGAACCATTGAGCACTATTTTACTGTCCCACAAATCCACAGGTAAAGATAGGGATGCAATCACAGATCTAACCTATTGATCAATGAATCGTATTTTGATGAATCGTGGTAATAAAGATTCAAAATCAACACGAAGGAACGCAACATTGGTCAGGAATAATATTAAATAAAAAGACACGGTGAATTGACTCGATGATGATATGTCCCTTTAAAGCAAAGGCGATGCCATCAGTGTGTGGTACCCGAGCATATTCCGTTTCAACTATTGCACAGCAGCCAAGGGATGTCCAAGTGGTTCCCATAGAACTCACCCTCAACTATTTATCTCGTAGCAAAATTCCACGTCTCGACGATCCCCGGCCGCAATTATGCCACCGACAACAAAGAAAGATACGGCCGTAAATTACTAAAGTAACTGGCAGCCATTTTGAAGTGCCACATTCCTACACCGACTTGACACTCTTTTTCGTAATTTACGGTGAGCATGAATCTCACTGTATGGAAAAGCAATGGTTGACGAAGATTTTTTTCCATGTGTTAGTTTATCATCATATTTGTTTGATTCTTCATGGACATTATTGGGATTTAATCTAGAAATATTAAATTTTATCCTATAAAACGAAACTCGTTGGCAAGTTGTGCATATGCATTCATATCGTATTATGTGCCGTCAGATGGAAAGGCGGCATTTTCAAACAGGCATATGGCAATCCACGATAAGCAGAAATTTTTTTTTTATCGAGGGAGGACTCCGCACAATATCAAGATTATAACTATTGTTTCAAACTAATTCATCATGACATGGTGAGTGGATAAGAGAAATTATTTGTAGATATTGTGAGTGAATTGGATTATTTGATGATATTTTACAGTAGAAGTTATCTCATCAATATGAATGATTTCTCCATGATCGGCTGGTGGCAATGCTTGATCGATGTGAATTCCCGAATTACAATCCGTTTCGTAACTATCCCTACGAGCCTGACATTCGTATAAAGATCTGTGGAATTCAATATTCACGAATCAACTATTGATAGTTCCGAGGCCATCGTTAGTGACTAAACTTGACCTCCCGATAATTTATAAATACGGAAGTTTCTCTCTTCTATTCGAGAGTTCACCGTCGTCTCATTTGATACTCTGTGATCACACAAAAATTATTCTCATAGTAATAAATTTGTTTCTTCTAATTTTATTTAATTGTCATGCTTCAACTGAATTCATTACGCTGTAAGATAAAATGCATTATGTACAAATTAGAGATGGTTTCTGAGTCAAATTGGATTCTACTGGTAGTCAATATAATTTATTTTTTCCCCGACTTTATATTTTTTCGTGGTGGTGCACCCCACTTCAATGATGCACTGTCTACAGTGAGTCGTGGCCTCTTGAATTGATTACTTTTAATATGCTCTTCAACCAATTTAGGAGTTACACATATTACATGTTGACCTTTCCAGTATTTCACCATATTCATACTTTGCAATGTTGAGATGATGTCTGTCGGTGAAATACTAGTCATTTGGCTGGAAAATGGATACAATCGAAATATATGTGGTTCGAAATTTCTTGATAATTCTTGATCCACAGAACGAACGCAACATACCTTAAATCTTTAATACTTAATGTTCCTCTGAAGTCTCGTAGTATTTCCAGAAGTATCCAACTCCAATAACTGCGATAAGAAAGTTTCCCCAAGTCACTCAAAGGTTTTTCTGGACTCCCAACAGTTTGTTCAATACGACTCAATTCATAACTAAATGCAATGAGTAATTTTCCATAACCCTGTCGTTGGAATGGTGGTAAAGTCAATATGCAAGCAACATTATTTCCATCTGGTGATTCTTTTTCCTTCGAGAAATATCCTACGACATGCGCTCCATGTTTATCAACTTCGCAGAGAATATAAAAGAGAAATGGCTCCACGTCGAAATACAGTGTTTTGTGATCCAAAAACAATTTTGCCAATAAACATAAATTCTGACAGTAGATTTTGTGTTCCCGCCCATCTACTTCCCAAATACTCAATGTTCCTTTTCGGTATATTTCCTTACCAACAGGTTGTCGAAGTGTACATTCACTCTGTCATGAAAAAAGAGGAGCCGAAACATGATTATTCTGACATTTGGATGAAAATCATTTTAAAGGATGTAAGAGTTATTACCATATGATATCGATACGTTTTCTCTAACCGCATATACTTCAAACAGTATTCACATATCCATAATTTTGACTGTTTCCCATACTCTTCAGGATAGGGGCTAAAATACCATGTGTCTATTTCATACCTCCCTGCAGAATAACTTCGGAAATAGTAAACCACTTTTTGTGATTAATGTCGAACCCAATGAATATTATCTGTCAACATACCTATTTGAATTTTATCTATATATTTGACTTTTGTGATGGCTTCATGCTCTTTCTCCAGGGCTGCTGTGGTAGGATCCATTTCAGCATAAGTCTGTCATCACGAATAACATAATTATGAATATTTCGTACATTGATGTCACAACTCCTGTACGTACTTTTTGTATGTGATTGATTTCGTCATGCCGGCGCTTTTGATTCCGAGTTATTTTACGATCTGAGGAATCAGCCAACAAGTCACTCGCGGGATTGTGTTCACTATTTTTCCATCGACTGTCACTCATGTCGAATCTACTGGACATTATCCGATCTCGTGGTACCCATTCGTCCAATCTTCTATTATAACCTTCATAATGTACATAGTATTCATAGTGTCCTTCACTCTCATTGAATCGTGTCTGTATAATTTCCGCAGGATCTGTGTAAGTGAAATAAATTATTGTTCAATAACGATTCCCAATTGAGATACAGAATTTCAAATTCCCGCACAATAGTTGACGAACTTTTCCGAATGAATATCGGGATTCCGCGAAATGTTGGTAACTTACGCCAAGAATCATCTGATCTGCGAACGAGATAATGCTCGCCAATATCCAACGGAAGTTCCTCGAGACTGTCTGCGTCATCGCCTGATCCTTTACCACAGTTAGCTAATGTATTGTCTCGTTTTTCTTGTTTCGCCGTCATTTTGTCTTTCGAACCTGATACTGATGAAGAATCTTTACTACGCTGTTCGGCCTCCGCCATGATGAATTGTGACCGAATGTATATGTATACACACGCCGAATCAATGTATATACAAAAGCATATTCATTCATATATAGTGTATAAAGTGACACCGTGTGGTAATTGTGAGTATGATAATTCTTGCTATAGATGGCGAGTCAACCGCACCGATTGTCAAACAATTTCTAAATGATGGGAAATATTTCCTCAATTTTACAGTATCATATTGAAATATCAAGATTTATATGTGAAGAAGAATATATTACTGGAACTCTATCTGGCCGTCAGATAGGGCAGTGAATGTACCCCTTGAATGCGGCCAGACTAATGAGTGAGTCCACTGGTGTCGCCAAAAAGAGGGAGTCTTTTCCTGCCTGATCTGACAGCACAGGACTCTTTCGTGAGCTTCGCTTGATACGGCACTGGCGGCAGTAGCGTTATGAATATGGGCATTGTTGTGGCCGGTTATTTCTTAATCATCGACAAAACCGATCGAAAACACAATTCGTCTATAATTCGCGAACAAGTATTCGGATTCGAAAGCGATTTATCTAACACGTTTGAGTAGACAACGGTACGCTTTGTACTACGTCATTTATTATCAGAAGTGTGCTATTGATAAACACCTGCTGCATTGACAATTTAGGACTCTTAACCTGCTTCAACACTAACGTTCACTGTACCAATCAGCGCATCCATTGTAATCATTATTTTGTTTCTGGTTTGTTTCCATATATCAGCATACGTTCAATAAATCTTGTGATTTACCTCTGATGGTATCCCAAGTAAGTGTGCTGTTTCCATCGTACATGAGCACATAGATATATTTACGCATTCAGAATTTTAATTGGACGCAGGTGATTCCTTCAATTTTCGATTCGGTGGGAGCGGGTTCCAGGGTTGTTGACGGATTCTTTGATGCAGAAGACAATATACGTGTGAGTGATAACGAAACAATGGAATCCTTGAATAATTCACAAGATTTGGAATCAGTGAGTGGTGAAACAAGTACAATCTTGAAAAATCCATCCAAGGAAATTCCACTTGTGAAAATAGAAGAGGAAACAAATGTCTCAGGAGACACATCTGAGCGGCCCAACGCGATGGATTTCACTGCGGATGTTACATTTGATCAATTGAACGATGAGGAAGTCATGGAGCATTTCAGAGAAATCGAAAATGTTTCATTTGATCCAGACAGTTGTGGTTTAGAATCTGAAGATACTGATGTCGACCGATCGTTGTTACAATCATCACAACAAAGCAACGATCAATCGAATAAATCTTTCGGTGAGTCACAGGATGTTATCATTGTTGACGAATCAAATGTCGAAATCGAAGAATCTCGAGTGGATCCCGAGAATCAGTGGTACGACGATCTGGTAAGATTCCTCACAATATATTTCTCTCGTATCTTGAATGGTAATTTTTTTTTCTTCGATTCATGAATTCGTTCTAATTATTAGATCAAAACAAAAGTCGCAACTGTGGTCGAGCGATTTTCCAAGCTCGCGAGAGTGTTGAAGTACTCTTATCCGTGTTATAAAAATTGTCTGGATCGGATAGAAGCAAGGATTGGAACACCAGTCTGCAAACTTGATCCACCTCATCGATGTCCATTGGATCGGGCGAAAATTAACAGATGGAAATTTGTCTGTGAGTATATTAAGAAGAGAGAATCTTTCTCCTCGATATTTCGGGAATTTTCTGATTTTCTCAGCATTCGCACTTGCGCATTGTGTGTCAGAAAAAATCTGAACAATTCTTGACCAAAAGTATGGATATGTATGGATATAATATCAGGTGCCCATGGAAAATTCCAGACTTTCATGGACTAGAATTATCTTCATGCTCAATACAAGATATATATGAGCGATTAAGGAAAAAAAATTCGAATAGATTATATTACTCCACTACGTTTGCATTATTTTCTCCCATAACACACACAGTGTTGTGATCTCAGTTAATCATAGAACTAAGATTTGCTGGGAAAGAAAAACGATACCCCGAATGTAGGAAGTTGAACAGACATCGAATATGGCCCCTACCCATTGATGTTGAATAGTTCCATTGTTCTATGTCTCAATATGGCATGGATCCATGGATTCATAATCAGGTTGGGAATCTCGATGATCATATTACCGTTTTCCACACATTTTTTCAAACAGTTTCGATTGTGTAGTTTTATTCTGCAATTAATTCCGGGAGCCTCATATGGGTCAATTTATTCGCGATGAAACTTATTTTAAGATGTATTACATAAAAAAAAGGAAAAAAATGGATATAACAAATTGAAACAAGAATGATAAAATCCATGTCGCATGTTTAGGCACCAGAAAGTCTGTAATGGAGTCTACAGATTCAAAGCCGGGAGCAGACAAGAATGTAGAAAATATGTGGCAGTTGGAACCATGTGATGGATCGAATACAATTACAAATTTTTCACCTCAAATGATCCCAACTTTTGTAATGCGTGCTGTTAAGGTACTCTTATTTTTCTATTCAAATGAAATTCCATTATTGAGTTTCATAATAATCAATACATCATCACATATCTTATTGTTATTGTGAAGAAGAAAACAAAACAAGAAAGATAAGTGAACTTGGTTGAGTACTACCAATATCTTGAGAAAACTTGCCAAAATTCGTCGAGAAGAATTTTGTCAAGTATCAACAAAACTCTTCTATAACTTCAGAGTGAATGGATACAGAAGAGTCTTGTTGCATACCTGTGAGACTGTAATTTTATGATTATGATCTAAGAGTGGTATAGTATCATAAAATCATACGCAGTTTTTTGGTGAAGTACCCCAAGTGCAGATGACCTCTCACATATTCTAAAGTTATGTGCAGTCCTTCAAAAACAGCAGAAACCCATTGAAATCGAATACGAAAGAGAGAATTGAGCATGTCTAAATGCCATGCAAGACGGAAAGACAAATTTGATTTCTGAATTCAATAATTGCGATATTATTTTTGGTTCTATCACAGTCAACATAATAAATGATACCTGTTGTGAGGAATGCCCCGAGAACTCATTGATCGATTTCAAATTATAATTCTGGTATAATCCTAAGTCAATCGTGAAATTCGAACCACCCACCGTAGAAGGACATACTTCTCTATCATTGTTTCGTTTATCATTGCTTTCGTTTCCACTGAAGATGCAATCATTCAGAAATTGAAGTTATATCTTCACATCTGTGGGATGTAATGCATAATTTCATCTTTCGGACGCATTCAATGAGTTCAACAGACTTTTTAATAGTGATTTATTCTGATTGTCTAGATGTTTGAGGATTTCATCAATTCAACGAACCAAGCGGCATATTCGCAAGTAGAAGTGAAAGACGAGATGGGGGACGACGATGTTGTTGTATTAGAGAGTGACGAAAAATTACTAGGATCCAATGGATCATCCGGAGATAAAAGTCAATCCGATTCGTCACCACAATGGTTATGGTTATTAGTGCGAAGTAATAACAAAGGAGAGCTCATGATGTTCGCCACCGGGAAGTGTATTGCTCATAACGTAATGGACAGCTTAAAACAATTATTTGAGTCTGGTCTGGGTAAAGACTGTAATGTCAAATCACTTTATTGTAAAGTAATGACAAAGTAAGATCGAGATTGAATCAAGATCTACTTCACTATTATTCCTTGTAATTCTGATTTTTTATAGATCATTGTTTTCAGGACTAATGATGTTCAAACATCGAATACGACATTTCTGGTGGGTGCCGAAGCACTTGACGAAACAGTCGGTGAATTGAAAATACAATTGGCACCAAAAACTAATTTTTGGTTGAGCACAACAGGTGCTGAAGAGTTGGCTAGAACCGTAGAAGCGTTTTTAGAGCCTGCTGATTTAGGGACAGTTATTGATATTGGTTGTGGCTTGGGACTCATAGGACTTTCAATTGCACATGTGGGACTTTTATTTTGTACAAGATAAAATTACAATCCCATTGAGAGTTTAACTTGACGAATCTTTATTGTTTCGCAGAAATGCTATCAAGTGATAGGAATTGATTCACCATCCGAGGTAGAAGAAGCAGAGATGACATGTGAATTGAATAAGATAAAAAATGCATATTTTCTAATGGGTGAGCCAGCAGAAATGATGACTACTATCGAGAAAGCAGTTGAATGGAGGAGAGCATATGCAGTTGTCAATGCCAACACGAATATTGGACGTAGTATGTGTTTTTTTTTGCTATCCTTTGTCACATTTATCACTGTTCATAGTTGAACAATAAAATTCAACCAAATATTCAACAGCTGTCGAAGTGATGAAAGGCTTGCGGAAGATTAAAAACTTACGACGAGTTGTTCTGGTGACGACGCTAACAAAACAGTCTGTGCGTTCAATATTAGAATTAACGCGTCCCGCTGATGCAGTCCTCGGTGATCCTTTCGTTGCAACACGTGCTGCTGTCGTTGATACTCTTCCTATTGGGCCGCAATTTGAAGTGGTGATTCTCATGGAACGTCGTCCTCTACCACAGATGTTGAATGCAGTCCTTTCACAGGTTTCCCCCAGTTTAGTTATACAAAACCAACCAAACAAAGGATCGAGAAGTTCACCGAAAAAAAAAGTGACATCACTTCGCCTGCCAAAAATTCTTAATAAAAAATCCAATTTGGTAAAAAATACTGTTGCTTTAGCGAACAAACGGGAAGCCACTGTAATTATGAAATCCCCCGCTCGCGTAGAAAAACCAGCAACAGAAAATAATGAGAGTGGGAAGAAAAAAAAGCGAAGAACATTACAAAGGAAAAAATTTGTTAAAAATCCATTCTACGAACAACCATTCAGGGTAATGAATATGGAGAAAGATATGAATCAAAGAAAATTGCTCTCACCTACGAAGTCACAAAATAGAATGAATCAGAACAAGATCTCTGTTGGAAAACCACAGAATAATTTAAATCAGCGAAATTCACCATCTATCCCAACACAATATGTCAATTCGAGATCACCGCGGTCGAATGTGAGCAACTTGACATTCCGTATGAACAATGAAATGAGTATTGGATCTTCAAGATCGTTACAAGATTTGCAAAAGAGGAAGCACGGATGGGATAACGATATTATCCCAGATCTTATGCAGAAAAAATTACGTGAAAATGTCGATTATGAGAGTCCGAAAAAGCCAAGTCAACTTGAGCTAAATTTACTTCAGAAAGTCAAAGAACAGCAGCGTCTCCTGGAAGTGGCTAAGCAAAAGTTAAGCGGAGGACCATCCCGAGGGGTTGACCATTACACGGCCAAAGAAGTGCAAGATATGCTGAATTTAGCGATCGAACGTACAAATCAAATTGAGAGCCAAATACCTCATTCCGCGTGGGATCGGGTTGCACCGCCGGGGCATGCATCACCGGACATCATTATCCAAAAAGAAATAATGTGTAAAGGACGTCATGTACAAGAAATAAACCAAGAAGAAATTGTGATCACAACATCAAATAGCGAATTCAAACAGACGTTCGACGCATCGTGGGTTTATAACAGATGTAGCGGAGTCGCACCATTGGAACCAAATCTCGTGCTACCCCGTGATACCTATACAGATGTCACACTAGACTTCAAAAATCGTCAGGTGAAACATCAGGGCGATTTCTCCAAGCATAATGAAGTGCGTTGGGTTCCACCGCTCTGTACACGAAGATCCATGACACCACTCACACATTCTCCATCATCAACATCTAAGAAAGTATTAACACCATTGATAAGTGACTTTAAACAACAGCAACCAAAACCGCAACAAGAACAGCAGCGGCCCCCTATTCCATTCCAAGATATCGCACGACCATCTAGACAGTTTGCTCCACCGCCAAGATCTTTATCGCCTTTGCATCAGAAAAATGCGCCACCTCCACGGGAATTAATGCATCGGCGCACTTCACCACCCGGACGTCAAGTAGCATCGGTAGGTTTTGGTGATCAATGGGATATACCAAGTCGAGGTGCTTCGGAACAGCAAACTAACTGGCAACGTGCAATTGATAATAATCAGGCTAACAGTTCAACCAGTCGATGGAGCACCGAAGCGCAACCAGACTATTGTCGTCAGGGAAATAATTTCAATTCAAGTTTGAATGAGAAAAAAGTTACTGATGATAATTGGACAAATAATAACGATGGCAGCAATGCTTTCAACCGTAGACCAGTGTTCACTAATCAGACAGGACATAGACAGTGGCAGCAGCCACAACAGCAAACGTCAACAGACAACCGATTCAGTGGACCAAAAGATTATGGATGGAATGCTCGAGGAAGAGATATGTCGAATACAAGTAACGTTCGCGATATTGCTCTGACGAGTTCTAATAAACGAAGATGGAGTGAACCACAATCCAATGAGAATTCGTGGGACCGAAGTGCCGACGGGGGAGATTGGAACGATTTACCCGAAGATGCACGAGATCCATGGGGTGATGATACTAATTCTTGTGGCGCGTTATCAGGAAATTGGAACCGCAATTCACGTCCCAATGAACGGACAACTAACAAAGATAGTTGGCGTAATTCTGGACCACCCACGATAAATCCCAGACAACAATTGCAAACGAACATGAATTATCACAATTTCAATAAGGATAACGCCAATCCGAATGTGAATAGAGCCAATCTAAATATGAACAACGCCCGTTGGAGCAGTGCAGAAGTTCGTGGTGACTTAACGCAGAAATCTCAACAGGCTATGAATTGGCATCAAGGCAGTGTCAATAATAACAGCAGTAGTAGCAATGGGTGGAGGCAGCAGAACCCATTTGGAGGATTCCAACAACAGAGACCTTATAATTGAAGTTAATTGAGAGTCGATATTTTTTTTCTCTTTTTCTAATAATTCCGTTTGTATTAAGTTCAGCAGATCATATTTTTCTGTTTTCATCTCTACTATTAAATAATTCAAGTTCAGCGAATCTTTCAATTAATTTTCGAATAAAATAATTCAGTTATTAAATAGTCACATTAGTGACACGACTAGAAATGAAGACTTATTGCTTGTGTTTTGTGAAAGAGTTCACAGTATATATTCATATTGACAAAAAAATTATTACACTAGGGGGAAATTTTGCAATGACAAATCTATATTAGGATCATAATTTTTATGATTAAGTTAGAATACGTTAATTTTTTATGTATTTCAATTATGAGAGAAATAAAAGTCGAACGATCAAAAATTTATATATATAACCAAATTTAATTTCATTATATTTTTAAATTACACGGAGCAAAAAGAAATACATTTATCAAAATTTCATCATTTCTATCGGATAACCATGAAATGAATAATTTACTTCAATAAACAAAAACAGTATTATTGTATTGGACTCGACCTGGTAATAGTTCACTGACAACAGAATTTTATAAGAATAACTTCATTTGTATACACAAAGAAATGCGCAATGAATTCATTGCAATTGGAAAATATCTTTTCATATACCAGTTCATCGTCAATTCACCATAATTTAAGTTTTTCAGTGAATATTAGATTCTCGTATATTGTGAATATGCACACGGTGCGTAGTTCAAATATTTTGGACCACATGCACAGTCTTTAGAGCTATTGATTTTTGTAAATGTTCACTCTAAGATCTTGTGTATTTGCCCCAAATATGGAGCATGAAGACAGAAGCGATGAATAATAATGACATCACAAGAACTGGCACAGGACCACTGAAATCAATGGATAATTTACATTAAGGAATTTAAAAAAAAAAACAAAAAATCTCATGTTGTGAATAATGTCAAACATTCAACATACACTTTGATTCCAGGTGAATCATCGGTGTAGAATCTCCACATGCCACCAGAACTGGTTCCGGTATTGCGATTTCTGGCTGACGTCGCTGGAGCAGTTTTCCTCTGTCTAATAGTACCAGCACCGCTTGTTCTTGGTGCTACAGCTCTACTTGGTGAGCGACCTCCCGACCCAACAGACGTTGCACTTGCTGCAGCAGGCTAATCATTGCATGCAAAAATATGAGGAATTAGTTTTGTCCCATACATTGACACAACAACCATATGTATGTCTCAGAACTTTAATGCAAGATGAATAAGGATACAAAAAAATGAATAATATTCTTTCATCTCACCATTTTGTGATAGATATATGCTTTTCTAAATTCTCCAACTGTATTTTATTTCACAAATTGTTAATATTTTCTTTGTGTGTGATTTATAATTTCAATCTGTGTCAATTCTGTTGAATTTTTAGACTGAGAATGTTTCGTGATGGATACCCACTAACTTCTAGCACTCGAAACCTCCGCGTTCACGAACGCGTAACAAAAAGTCAACTTGTGTCATGTAGATGCACCTGCGACGTGTCTACTGTCTACATCCACGTGTGCGCTGTTGACACGTCATCGATACGAAGATGTTGAATGGGATTCTTAGTACGCTATGAGAATCTCCAGATGGCACATGAGAATTCTATGGCGTGTTCATTTCATGTTTTAGAGGTGGCAGTAGACGTGATTTTCTGCCCATGGTTTACATATGCAATTGCTAATGAACGTCGTTTCGGAAAAATTGGAGAACATTGGATCATATCTATGATGAATGATCAAACGAAACCAACACCAGACGTATTACGACAGGCTATTTTACAATTAAATGAACCAGTTATATTCAAAGGAATCCTGGACAATGAAGAACCGGAGAACAATTGGAGGTTATTTGAACTTACAAATCTCACTAGATTAATCGATGAGAACCGTTTGCAAAAATTACCATTCAGAGTTGGAGTGAACGCTCAAACTCTTGTAAATAATTGTATAATCAAATTCATTAGATTACTCATTCTCTATAAATGATAAATACAATCGTCGATGTTTGTTTACAGGAACCACAATGGGACATAGCATGTCCTGTGATAACTATGAATTTGGGTGAATTCGTGAATAAAGTTCAGCATGACGAAGCGGACAAATGGTATTACTTTGACTACAAGTATATGAATGACTGGTTTGAAGATAAACCGGACGTACTGAATGCTGTTAATTGGAAAAATTTCGGGTTTGATAAGAGTGGGAAAGATTCTACACTCTGGATTGGTAGTAAAGGAGCACATACCAATTGTCATCAGGACACCTATGGCTGTAATTTGATAGCTCAACTGCATGGAAGGTTCGTATTTTCTTGAATATAATATCACCGATAAGAAAAAATGTAGGTTCGATTTGACTGATTATATTGTTTTAGCAAACAATGGCTTCTGTTTCCACCGGAATCGAGTAAAATGCTTAAAGAAACGAGAGTGCCTTATGAAGAGTCGACAATTTACAGTAAAATCAATTTTTTCTGTCCATCAAAGGAGGACGTAGACTATATATGGCAATCAGAAGCTTGCAGACGTCTCCCGAAATTAACAACCTTGCACTCTGGAGATGTGTTGCTAGTCCCAGCAGGATGGTGGCATTATGTTGAATCATTGGATGTGACTGTTAGTGTAAATATTTGGTTGTCATTAGATAGAGATTATAAAGCTAGAGTGAAAGAAGCTGTTGTGAAGTTGATTATGTCTGGACTGGGAGAAGGACTTCCAACTGCTGATGGAGCGTCATCCTCTGTCCAAACATGTTTGACATTGGTTTGTATAACTGATAGAAGGGAGAATTTATATCTGGAGGTTTTTATTCCATATATGTGTTCTGATTAGATTGAAGAGTGCAAAAAGCAATACTGTGAATCACAAGATAGAACAGCTGAACAAGACAACAAGAGGCCGAGAAAGACACAATGGACTACGCAGAACCTAGTCACTGAATATCCTCAGTATGTCATGAAATTGCCTGATTTAGATAAGGATTCGTTGAGAGAGTTTTTAACATCTCAACGTGAACGATTTTCAAAAGCCGCGCGTCATTTGAAAGATGCACAAACTGGATCAGACAATGCAGCACCTTCATATCGTAATTTGAAACTACTGATTGATAATCTTTGTCATTCAGATAATATTGATAAATTAACCGATGTATTATTATCTGACTAATAAGAAGAAGTACCCAGGTTTTAAGATTTTCGAACTGATTATGAATCATTTATTTTATTATTGCATATAGTTTCCCGCGCAATTTTTGAATTCAGGAGAATGCAGTAGTCCGGTAGTGGCGCTGTTTTCCCGCCGTATGCATCTCATTCCGCAGTTTGTATCTGAGCAACGGTTCTTGTCGACTGCAATTTCGGTTTCGATCATCTTTGGCGTTCTCTGGAATTGCCATTGATGGAATTGTATTCGGCGCGAAGAGACAGCTGAGTGTGTAATGTAAAGTCATTGATATTTGGTACTACGGTGACTTTCGTCAAATATATTTGAATTTAGTCCATTACAGACAACTATGGGACTCCTAACGATATTAAAAAAACTCAAGCAGAAAGAGAAAGAAATGAGGATACTCATGCTGTAAGTAGTATGAAAGAGATATGTAGACACACATTAAGGTTATGAATTTGGTTATGAATTAAATGTATGCATTCCCATCATGAATTCCAGTGGCTTAGACAATGCTGGTAAAACAACAATATTGAAACGTATTAATGGTGAATCAATAGACACAATTTCTCCAACGTTGGGATTCAACATCAAAACTCTAGAACACAGAGGTTATAAATTAAACGTATGGGATGTGGGTGGACAAAAATCATTGAGATCCTATTGGAGGAATTATTTCGAGGCAACTGATGGACTTATTTGGGTGGTTGATAGTGCTGATAAACGTAGATTGGAAGATTGCAAGGCTGAGCTCCATAAGTTACTCCAAGAGGAAAGATTATTGGGTGCTAGTCTGTTGATTTTGGCGAATAAACAGGATTTACCAGGTGCATTATCACCTGCAGAGATTGCTGAAGTTTTAGATTTAGCCAGTATTAAAACACATCACTGGCAAATCTTCAAATGTTCTGCTGTTACTGCTGAAAATCTTGTTAATGGTATCGACTGGATCCTCGATGACATTGCAGCTCGAATATTTTATCAAGATTGATGATATCTCTATGCAGATCAGCTATAACTTCTGTTCATTTTTTTGTTTTATAAGGAATATACATTTTTGAGTGGTAGTGAGGTGGTAATTGTGAAGAGATGTTTCATTTCATCGACATTCTTCTATTTAATGGACAATCAAATACATATATATATATTGATACAAGATTACACAGTAGATTCGGGTCTTCAATGACAGTTGTTTAGTTTTTAAGGTTGAATCTAAGTTTTTCGTTTTTTATCTGTTTTCTTGAGTAGTGGTCTTTTTCGATCATCAGGTTTTGTAATTTTCTTATTCTTTTTCTTCTTGATTTTCTGGATTTTTTTCGGTTTCTGCGGTGCTAGAGATGTGTTGGGATACTCTTTCAAATAGAATGTTTTCAAAGCACCTTGATCTATGGCATCTACACCAATAGCGAAAGCATTCATGATTTCAGTTACCAACGATTTGCGCAGTTTTAATTTATATCGTTTTACCGATTTCTGAAAAGATTCTGAATAAAAGAAGAAAGAATATAGCACATGAGGTTTTTGAAGAAATTATACCCTTCAATATCCTCTAAAGTACCTTCAGTGACGATTTTGTCTTCAAGTGATGCTACAAATTGACCGAAATCCTTTCGTTGGATCTTCTTTTTGGGTTTCATTGCTTCGAAATTAGCCCTCCTTAAAAATATTGTGCGTGGATCGGGTTCCTTCAGTTCATAATTTCCCAAAATACCTCCCAATTTTAGTTGCAACGACGGTCGTTTAATCTTCAATTCTTTCAGCAATGGTAGAACATTTTCGGGTGCCCAGATATTCTCTAAATCGAGCAGGAGCATTTGGGAATGTGGGGAAAATTTTGGAACCATAGCTTCGATAATAGTGAACGCTCCAGCATCGCCAATAGGATTATTCCCCAAATGGACCATCCTCAGCGTTGTATTTTTCCGTAGAGCTTGTGCAATTTGTATTGACTCGTCTTCTTCAAATTTGTTGCCTGTGATATCAAGAAATTGGTCATAACCGTCACAACGATATTGATACTAGATTTGCAATAAACGAAAGACCTTGTAGACATATCCCTTCCAGGTGCGATGAGCCCGATAGATATTTAGACAAAAAGGGAATGCATTCTTTTCCCAAAGAATTGCGAGCTAAATCGAGACGAGTCAGAGTACTATTTCTATTCAGACCATCAGTGAATTTTTTCCAGAATTCGAAGCTGAATAAAGAGTTCCATGACAAATTTAATTCTGTTAAACTATCACTTTGTGTCAACATAGTCTGAAGCTGTATGCCACTGCCATCGCCCAATTTATTGTCCCTCAAATTCAGTGTTTGTAGACTTAAGCTGCAATAAACACCTGTGCTGATATAAGTCAGTCCCTCATCGCCCAAATCGCAACGGCTAACATTCAAATGTTGCAGTGTTGGCGAGGCACCAATTCCTTCTTGTAGTCGCTTTGCTCCTCGTGGACCTATCCGACACCCAGACAGGTTGAGGGAAGTCAAAACATTATTATTCACCAAAAGATCATTCAAGTGGTAACAACCATCTACGGTCAGCCAGTTATCCTGGAAAAAACAAAAGAGGGATAAAGATAAAGGCAAATGTTTCGGATAATTGTGTTTTAAGCTTACTTTAAGATCCAGTGTTTGAACAGTATTATTCTGGGATGCTGCATCAGAAATTGCCCGAATAATTTTAGGATTAACGCCGTAATATTCTAGATCGATTCGATCGCTCTGCAACATTTCACTCATCCGTTGAATTGGTTGAAGTTTCATGGTACTGACCAAGTACCGGAACTTATCAACACCATCGAAAGCATATGGCGGTGGCTTGGGATACAATATCCAGAAGCCAGGTACAAGTCCTGGGTCCTCTGGAACTGGATACCGATAATTATGCAGTTTCGTTTCAATATCACTGACATCCAGTGTTTCAAGAGTTGTATCACTGTCACTGGATTCATCATTATCTTCTGCATAGACATTCTCCAACGATTGAAACTCCTCAATCGTCAATACTGTCTCTAAGGAGTCAACGCTAGACTGTTCTAGGTTGATCACTTCCGTAGATTCATCGTTAGAATCATCACTGTATGTCTCAAATTCAGTTGCTGATAATCGCCAGGAATTGTCTTCATTTTCCAAAGTATCAGTCAGGATTCCAACAAACTCATTTTGTTGGTTGTCGTCATATTCATAAGTTGCATGAGTTGTAAATGTCTGGAAGTTAATCTCATTTCTTTATTCGCAATTATCGGTTAACTGTACTAATTAGTTCGCTTAAGCAATGACTTATGTGCGCATCAGATGACCTCTAGACTAGGCAGTTTGCCACATGTCGTGGATAGTGTCTATCGTTCAACTGATGTCAGAGAGGGAGATGACTGTGTTGAAGCGGAAGGCAATTCTTTTTGTGTTATAAACTATATATGAATGTAGTATGTAGTCTCTCTCTCTCTCTCCCTCTCTAGCTGGCGTGAATCATAGCTCTATTACTTAACTTCTGTCATTAACGACAAGCGCGCCGGACGTCACTCCAATGCGGAAGCATTTAGAGGACTACGTACTTACGCGTTCATCCATAGATTTGTTCTTGAGGTTTTCCACTACGGAGTCCATTACAAAATGATTAAATTTTTGCGATGTATTAACTGAGCAAAGAAAAATGTTGGGAGATAATTTTTTTATTTGTACAAAATTAAATTTTTATTATGTTTGAAGAGGTTAGCGAGTTGACGTTTATGAGATTCGATTGTTTGAATCATTACGTTGTCATATGTACACAATGGTCAACTATTATCATCATTTATATTTACTTCTCTCTTGTCTGTATGATCCTTTCTGAAATTAATTACAGTGTCTCTGCATCCCTTGTTGCCAGATGACGCGTCATTTTGATCTTGCGGTTGAATATTCCGGACATTCATAACAGTGATCCCGTTATAGAGCAAGATAGATAGATGAGACATAAGAAACTTGGTCATTATAACTACGATGTGTCTCTAATCGTGCGCCTTCGTTGATGTAGAATATAATATTTTTCCCACTTATATTTTATTCACTCTCGCAAACATTATGAACAAAGCTATTTCGTATATCACGCTACATTTGAAAGGCGTCGCGTGACTTAATAGTCATCCTCATTGTCTTAATCATCCACGCATTAATCACATTTGCACTTTCAAATTTTGTAAATTCACAACTACGTTTGTAATATCGTCTCTTTCGTATTTTTAATAACATTACATTTTTTATATTACATTCAATTAGAAATTGGTGCGTGAGGTTGATGAAGACGAGGAAGCTTTCTATGATGTGCGTTCACACGAAGTCACATTTGGCTGACTCATTTATATATATACACCGGCATACAGGCATTTGTCAAGTGGTCAGGCTTTACTTCCCCTATTGTATTGTAATTCCAAAAGAGGCGTTCAATTAACAATTACGTTTGCGCGGGGTCCACGCGCTTAATGTCCGTTTACCCATCATCATGTCTAAGTCATTTTATTTTTCTCTCTCTTTTTATATTAAGTCCGTTGGGTCTTTGTCGTCTCCTGGGACTTAATGAGCGCGACCCAAGTGCCATTCTTGACCGCGAATTCGTCTCTTTCAACATGACGTATTTGCACTTTGTATATCTGTATTTATATTTATACATTTACATGTGAAGTTTGTAGTGTAGAGCGTCATCATCCTCTTGGTATATGCACGCGGGAAAATTATTCTTTCACGTAGGAAGAAGAAAAAGGACCGCGAGTACGTGCGCGCCTTTTGCCATGTACTGATGCACGTCGGTGTTGTCCTTTATTCACATTGCCGCTGCTGGTACTCCGCTATTCTTTGCTGCTGTAACATCTCTTCATATTCTATCTTTCTCACACCCGGAAATCACGTTTTCCAAGATTCCGCGATCTCTGTGATTTGAATGCAGCAAACAACAGCTACAACAACAGTAGAGAGCTTGGTGAACCAAGCCGACAGATAGAGAATAAGAGAAACACATCAAAGAGATATGGCAATGAGAAGTCAAAGCGCCCGGGTTTCTTTTTTTTTCATGTTTCAAACGTGCGCAAGTCGTACAATGTATAATAGTAGAAGTATTCGTGCACACGATTTCTGAAAAATCAATGGGATAAATTGGGATAAAGAACGATGAAACAAATCACAAAGCACTTTTGTTATATGATGATTGTACTTTTTATTGAAACACTTTTTCATCATCGTTAAAATTTAAAACGCGTTGGGGATTGTGGATCGCGTGGGGGAACAACGACGACAACGATATAATATATAGGAGCATTATTTACACGCACTCTCTCACACACACGACAAAAGAATTCAAAAGAGGCATACACAAGTTGATTTTAGACACCTACGTGCCGTCATCATTTATTTTTCTTTCTTTTTCTTCTCAACTATCTACTATCGAGCAGAGGCAATGATTCGCGCTCGCAACCGGTTTCATTTAAATTTTCTTTTCATTCTTTTATTTCATTCTTTCATTTAAACTCCACAATATATTTCAAGAGTGATAATTCTCAATAGGAAAAATACATTAATTATCATTTTCAACATTGAATGTGACAGTGATTTATTCTAGATGTAGGTATAATAATTGACATTCTGAGAATCATTGCCCTCGATGATGACGAAATAATTGACACGATAATAATATCAATAAAAATAATAATATTAAAAATTATTGGAATAATAATATTAGTAGTAATAAT
>JABMBR010003662.1:0-27381 GCA_018881525.1 Meteorus sp. PSUC_FEM 10030008
TATATATATATGTATATATATGTATAAGTGGAAAAAGAAACAAGCGAAGAAGCGCCGCTAAAAATTTTGCGATAGAAAGCGGAAGCATAACATTTTGTGTAAAATACTTGTACCACGTATTCACCATATCGTCAATTATTATTATTGAGTCATCAATTGTGAATTTGAATATTAATGAATTGTTAATTTGATGAAGGAGGTAGTTGTGAAAGTGGATAAGATGCAAGCACCTCAACAACCACAACAGGGACACCAGCAAATTGCAGGTGCAAGCGTCATACTGAAAATGAATGAAATCCAACAACTGTCAACAGTCGGTGAGATTGCTTTTTCTTCTTTCATTATTACAATTCATTTTTATCTCATTGTGTTGAATCCATTCACATTGCCTTTGTGTGTGGTATGAATGTATTTTTAGAATGGTATTATACATTCATAAAAGCGATTGAGAGTTTGTGCAAATTTCGTTCTCATATGCATTGTCGATTTTTGAATGACAATTATTTTTTATTCATACTCGTGTTGTTGTATTCATATTCATTTATGTGCTTGTTAATGCAATCTGAGAGTATATTAGGTGAGAGGATGTGTATGTATGATGGAGCCAAGCATCTATAGATAATGACGAACCACGTGCTGGCGTATTGATCCCAAGTTCTCATTTTTGCCATCTCTTTCTTTTTTGGCCGATATCAAGTATGGCCGATGATTTGCTTTTCCATGCAAATAAGGTTGCGCGATTCAGGAAAAGTTCACGAATGACAGGATGTGGTACATAAGCAGTTGAGCTGTAATAGGATAGTAGCAACGAAATTAATATTGAAAAAATTACTTGAATTATGATGACATGATTTCTCGGTTGAGTAAAGTGTTTCCATATTTCAAGAAACTACAGACTTTGATGAATTGTTAGACTGTTCATGTTGTAGTCTGATGGAATCCCAATAGCATTTTCGTTAATATGAACAGTGAGAAAATAGTCTACGTATTGATGTAAATACTCGATAATGATGCTATGTACACGCATGTTAACTTCGATATTGTGATTCCAGATAGGTAGTATATATGGTGGACGTTTTAATAATAGTCATGAAGAATTCGATACAATAAAGGAACCAAAGTCGTTCTCATTCCTTTGTTCGTATTCGAGGTATTTTTTTGGCATCATTGCGAGAACACTTTTTCGTCTCTTCCCCTCTCTGCTATTGTCCCTTTCATCCTCTCTCCTGACCCGCCTGCTGTCCCCTTCTACAATTCGCTCCTTGTCGTGTTTGAAAAGCCGTGGAATATTCCACTGGCCACCAATTCCATCTGCCCACCAGGCCAACTGCCAAGTGTTCCCGTACCGCCCTTCTTCAATACCCTTTGCCCAGGACTGTATATTTATTTTTCATTCTTTACCTCTCAATTCGTGTGTTTTTAATTGTTCCAATTATCTTTTTACACGATTTTCTGCGGAATTTTAGGAGCGCAATGGACATGAATGACAACTGTCGAGATGAGGTTTTCCGTTGGTATATATTCTCAGAAAATATGAATCCAAACAACAATTCTAACAATTTTCCAGAACATGAAAATGATATGTGGACCCGACGGTCTTCGGAATTCATGTTACACCCCTGATATTCCTATCCCCTCTCTCTTTATCGCATTCAATCGCGCATTTACCTTGCCGCCGCGGTTTCTAGAGGGTCACCAAAAGATTTATATACATTTAGTTGTAGTTGTGAGTCGCATAAGATTTTTTGAACTCTCTACAATGTTGGAGTGTTAGAAATTAGCGAAGAACCTAACACATTCGTCTTGAGTTGATAAAAAATAACACTGCTCATTATTAACTTAATTCCACGTGGAAAGTGGTAGATATTGACGATGAGTGATATTGAACAATTACAAGACGTCATTGCCGTGAATGAACCTGTGAATAGTGGTGTTGATACAACGAGTGAGAATTTAGAAAATATGGATGATTGGAGTGCAAGTCATAATATTTTAGTTGTTAAACAAGATTCTAAAGACAAAGAGAATCCCAATGGGCAGCAAACTCTTACTTTAGCCGTTGATTCGTATTGTTCGTATTCAAATACAGTGGATGGATAATATCCATATTAAATTCATGATGTTCTCTCACTGGATGAACTATCATTTCTCAATATCTGTTTCAAATTATTTCAGGGCTCTTAGAATTAGCGCACAGAGAATACCAAGCAGGGGACTATGAAAATGCAGAAAGGCATTGTATGCAGCTGTGGCGACAAGAAACAAATAACACTGGTGTCTTACTTCTACTTTCATCGATTCATTTTCAATGTCGCCGACTAGAGAAGTATGTAGATAAATCTATGCAATTAATCGGAAACAATTGATTTAATCCAACTATATCTTATTGTGAATATATTCTTATATTAATATTGATTACTGAATTTTTTCAGGTCAGCGCACTATAGCACTCTTGCTATAAAGCAAAATCCACTTTTGGCAGAAGCCTACAGCAATTTGGGGAATGTGTTCAAAGAAAGAGGACAGCTTCAAGAAGCATTGGAAAATTATAGGCACGCGGTTAGACTGAAGCCAGACTTTATTGATGGCTATATTAACTTGGCTGCTGCTCTCGTAGCAGCTGGTGACATGGAACAAGCCGTTCAGGCTTACGTTACTGCTCTACAATATAATCCTGTAAGTATTCATTTATTTAATATGAGATCGTGAATAATCATTGAATTATTGTTCGAGAAAATTTTATTGGAATTTGTTTGTTCAATAGGATTTATACTGCGTTCGTAGCGATCTTGGTAATCTTTTGAAAGCACTAGCAAGACTCGACGAAGCCAAGGTACGTTGGAGTAAAAACTGTTAAAAATTTGAATTTATAATGTTGACACGTGTGACAATGGCATTGGATTGGTACTCTTATTTCATTTTGTTTCATGAAAGTGTCGCCTACTTTCGAATAATGCAAAATCATATAGATTTGTTCAAAGGAATCGTGAAGAAACGATCAGTTTCATTAGTGAAGAGTACTGATACTTCAACATTAAGCATGTGTCACTTGCTGAGGAAGTTCTAAGGAATGCGTAGAGCAATTATCGTTCATGTTTTTATTTCACTTCATTCTCCATTAGTTTAAATATTTATATGCGATTGAAATTGCTCAAAACAGAAAGTTGCCTTCCATTGTGTTGCCATTCTGCAAATCTTATTGGCGGCGATTTTGCGCGCGTGCGATATCATTGTTATGACTTATTAATATCTGCCATCAAAAATTCTTCGAGTATTGCAATTTTGAACATCTACAACAACATCAACAACAACTACAACAACATCAACAATACATTTTGAATAATAATCTTATCTATCTCTCTCATTTTCAGCATTGATACCGTATTTGATTGCAGATTTTTTAACATTGATGTATCTCTTCGATATTAGATCAACATTGCTTCCTAGCTGCATCTTTGATGTCAGTTTCAAGTCGATTAAGAAATATTCTCTTTTTTTGCATCGATTCGGAAAAGTATGACCTGTTTTTTCCCTCGTGTTTCTTTCGAAAGTGTTTGAACATGATTTATAGATGACGTGATACAATGACATCAAATATGTTGTGGTTTAGGTTTTGAAGTTATTGGCGAAGGCAGTGAAAACATTGAAGAGCAAAAAAATAAATTGCGCGACGTGGAATCGTCACAGTAAATGAATACAAAAATGTGTATGAGAACAAACTGTGGTGCTTCCGCGTGCAAAAAGCTATTATTGCCGGTCCTATTTGTATTTTTTTTTTAATTTTCAAATTCTCATTTAATTCTACATGAGAGAATTCATAGTATTTCTCTATTTGAAATGAGGAAAAATAGGATCAGCAATGCGCGCGCGACAATTCTCTCACACTTATCATCTTGAATTCCCATTTTATTTTCTTCCTTGTGTCTCTATCCTTATCTATGTTGTGTACTTCAACCTGTGTATACTCACAAAAACTTCTCATCTGGCATAAATGGCGCGAGTTTACTTGATCAGCATATATTTTATTATCTATGCGGCGATTTTATCTTGTTTGTTTGGAATTTTCATGGATGACACAATATAAATATTTATTTAGTGTCAGAAATACATTTTTGTGGTGGAATTGATAATAATTCTACTACAAATTTAATTCTATTGTAGAAACATAGAGAATGCAAGTACATAAAAAATACAATGCAGAGAAATAATTGGTCAAGTATTCTGCTGCAGCGCGGCGCGAGCGAATATATCAAAACACATTCACAAATTCGAATGATTTCTGTCAGTCGTCCAAGTTCTACAGAATCTTTAACGAAACACATATAATGTTCATCATCAAGCGATTCTTTTCTGAATGATTTTCCAATCTGTGAATGTGAGTTGGTAACTTTTTTTTTTTTAGAATTTAAGAGTGACAAATGAAGGGTAATTTTCTGATATCTTGTGCACGATTCCTGAGAACTGTACCTGGCCATATACATGCATACTCTAAAACATGTTTAATTCATTTTCTGATTTTTATCGACAAAAAATCAAGTGGAAGAATGAATTAAAAAACACCTCGTGAAGCCGCGTGAATCATACTATGAATGGAAAAAAAAACACGACGAAATTATAGAACTCTCATGATACGAACTAAAATTATTCTGAAATATTCTATTACATTGACAAGCGTAACTTAGAAGCAAGATGTAACTCTTTCACATGTACATTGGAGAATTTGGTTTGTAAATCAGTTTTGTATGGCTTACGAGTGAGGCTTTTTGTATCAACATATGAATGATTCAGAGAAGAAGAGAAGGGAGAAAGGGAGAGTGATAGAACAAATGAAGAGAAGTAAAATAGTAAGGACAGATAACAAAGAAATGGAGAGAGAGAAAGGATGGAAGTTGGGAGACGTAGAGTATTTGGGAGAGACATTAACGCAGCTGTCTTATTGTTATGGATGGAATGATCAACTCTAGGAGAGGAACTTGGAGCTATGCAATTGGTCGGTATCTGCTGGTTACTTCGTCAAAGGGTGAAATCTGAATCTGGTTCAATTCAGTAACACACACACACACTGTGTCTCTCAAATCTGAGTATTTAGTATGAGAGCTTGCGACCCATACCTACTGTCAACCTACTGAAATGGGTATTTATTGAAGGTAATGTAGCTCCCGAGGCCGGTCTTCGTCCCGTTGCTCCTTCAATACCTCTGCTCCTTTCTTTCGTGTCTTTCATTCACCAGAAACATTTAATAAAAAATACTATTTGTGTTTTGAGTTCATCACAAAATAATTTAACTGAAAATTTATGATATTCGTCAACTCATGATGATAATTCAACAGATTTCAAAGTCATTTCGATTCTCCAATTTCAATGTTATTTGCATAGTCACACGTAATGTATCAAACTGGACTCAAAGTTGAATCTCGTGGGCTGCAACTCCATCAGGAACTCTTGTTGATTTCATTTTTGTCGATTAATCAGTTCGGAGATGAAGAATATTATGGTGACGTATGAAAACACACGATTAACAATGAAATAAAATCCCTTCTTGTTCCTCTTCGTTCTCGTCAAAATGCCATCTGTCTCCCTCGAAATCGGCCGACCAAAAAAAAATTTCCCTTTCTCTTTTATTTATTTTTCATAGGTACGGAACTTTTTATTATTACAGTGTTAAGGTGCAAGCCCGCCTCTCGGTATGCGCGATACAAATATTTTTTTTCTGTGTTCTTGCACATTTCTGGAAGCATTACAGGCTAACAAAATGAATCTTAATTTAGAACCAATTACTATCCGGGATGTAATATCCTGACACGTGGCGACATTGAACACGAATCGATGAATAACTTTGCATCGTCATAAATTCATTTCATCGAAGAAATTGAAACAACATGAATGATACTTTTGGACTGTGCTATCAATTTCACCGACGCATTTCGGAGAATTGCGAGCACAGTTCCGTAGAATGAGTACTGTAACGCTTCCGCGCGCGCGTCTCTCATCCCATTATACAACCCCTCAACAATAATCCTCGAGAGATCCTTTGTGGAGTGTCTTTTGTGTACTGTATTGTAGCTCACCAAATTGTTTGAATATGCGCGGGGAAAAATGAGAGAAAATATTTTTTTCTACAATCAATATTGAAAATTTGAATATACAAACGAAATGCCAAATTCAAAAAATGATCCAAACAATTGATTGAGGATATATAGTTGTCAAAAGGAGAACAGATAAATGGAATAATTGTCCTTATGCAAAAAATGATGCTATTTGGAATAGAAACAGAATAAAAAATAGCATCAACATGAATAGAGAATGAAAAAAAAATGTATCCAACCAATTGGCGATGTGAAAACGAACGTGAATAATGAAGCGAAATACCCTTCAATCTGCCTTGTTAAATCAAACAAAGGGAGAGAAATGAAGTGAGAATCCGTTTATGAATTCACCAATTATTTCTCTGAAATGCAACAATGTCGCGACAAACCATTCATCCATAAATTGTAAATTACTGATATCTCTTCATCGTCACTTAATTGTGAATATATTTTTTTCTTCAACATACAAATGACTATTCAAATACATAAAAATGGACAAAAAATGATGTTTATCTATAGGAGGACACACACATCCAACTTCTACCATCACCTGGCTTCTTTAAACATTGCATACGTGTTTTCTCGTTAGTGGCTGTGGAATACAGGAAGAGAGAACGTTGGAACAACCATTCACAGCAATGAATCTTCTCCCTCTTCTTCTATTATAATCAACAAAATAGAAATGAAAATAATTGTGTTCGTTTATGATTCTTTTTAATTTGTTTAGTATATAATTTACTCTCTTCACATCGATGATGATGTCCAATTGATATATAATCATGAATAAGCTTCGTTGCTACGTTCTTTCTCCCTCTGAATATGTGTGTCTGATAATCACTTAGGGTAATGCTAGGAAACATTAAATAACGACGGCGATACCTGAATTAAAAACTCATTTATATATATCGGATGGAAAGAATAAAGAGAGCGAGAGAGCACGTTGCAATGGCTGCGGCGCGAAACAATGATGATAATGAGAGAGGACGGGCATGAAGTTGCGCGGCGCGCGCCTATAGCTCAGAATCGCGAACATCATTTTTTTTCTAACATATATTTTACATAATTTGACTCTAGGCATGTTACCTGAAGGCCATTGAGACTCGTCCAGACTTTGCCGTAGCTTGGAGCAATCTAGGATGTGTTTTCAATGCACAAGGTGAAATATGGTTGGCTATTCATCATTTTGAGAAGGCAGTTGCGCTTGATCCCAATTTTCTGGATGCCTACATCAATCTCGGAAATGTACTCAAGGAAGCCAGGATATTTGATCGGTGAGTGTCGTTCATTCCTTCATGTTTTGTTTCTTGTTCATCTATTATAGTTCTTACAATGAATAAGAGTCAATATACAGGTGAGCACGATAAGTGAGTATGCGGCGAAGGTTGTGCCAAATAGAATGTGAAATGTTGGTATTCTTTACGCAATACCAAGATATTTTAAGTATAAATATGAACAATTATGATGTGTTGGCCTCGAATCGAGAGTCTATTAAACACAAATTGTCAATTCGTTATACGAAAATGCTGGAGTTATAGAGTAATATCGTTGGTAATAATCCAACATGCGATTCATGAAGATGATTTCAGACATTATGACATTCTGAATTATGGTGGACCCGTCTAAAAACATCTTCTTATTCTCCATTCCTACAATTTATTGCGTCACGTACAACGTTCATTTCCACAGGGATGAAGGAAGAGTCTTTAAGTCTTCTTATCGATTTGCATCGCTCCATCCAGCCACATTCCTTCTTTCATTCGCACAATAAATTCAATCTATTTATCCATAAATCAATTCCATCGCTCAAAATTCACATTCCACTTTTCCACTTGTGAATATCTGAATGCTATTGGATGATGAAATTATATTTTCAACTCTGCCATTGATCTGACGAAATTCAGTTCAGGTATTAAAATTGAAGGAAGTTTCTAGCTGCTTGTTCTAGTTCCCCTTCCCATCCTTGAATTTGATATCAACTTCGCTTATCGCAACTTTGCACGGTATATCCATGTTTCAATGAGCGAAGGGAGATAGAAATATAGAGGGAGGAAACATGATATTGCTTTTCGTGTTGTGTTATATTATTATCGAACGTTGTTATCATCAACATCATCAGCATCATCAAGTTTTATCACTTCCGCTTGTTATCATGAATGTGTACGATTCATTGCAACATGAAAAGCAACCACCAGACTCGATTTAAGTAGAGTTTTTGTGTAACACTCGAATTCAATGAGTAATTATTTCCTTGAAATTAAATTTTGCAAACACTGTGGATATAAACTTGGTATAGATAAAAGCTGCTTTGGATTATCCCTTAACAAATGAACGTGACTTGAATGAGGAAGGGAAGAAGAAAATTCCTAACTTGGAGCGATTTATGAACTTGAATTTTTATATACGAAGTTGTAGTGAGGATAAGCTTAACTTTATGCGCTACTTTATAGAGAAAGTTAGAGAGTTGGAAAAAAAGTGAGTTCTAATATTACATCACCTACAGGAAAGTCGTGTATCTAATTTTGTTTTTTCATAGCGTGCATTTCCCAAATATTTTCTCTCTTTAGTTCCTATTTCAATGTATATATATATAGATGTGCTTTTCATTACGTCAACAACTTCTATTCTTGTTTTCATCCGCTTCCATTTTTTTTGCTTTTTGTTTTTGTTTAACTCTTGAACGGGGGAGTTTTCATCCGACACGAGCGAACAAACAACGAGTTCTGTGGGAACAATATAATACACAGACAAGGTCGTAGTTCAGAGCCGAATCTGTCCCATTTTTTTTTCACTTACAACTATTTTTGTTTTTGTTAGCGTGACAAATACACGACGTGGGTGTCGAGATGTTGGAAAATATTTTCGTGAACTATAAATGTGGAAGAGAATTTTCACTTGTCAGTTGAATTCATTTTAATATTCATTTCGATGTGACGTGAAGAAAAGATTATGGGTGAATGAAAATAGCTGGAATTTCCGTCCATGTAAAAAGAAAATATTCTAATTTCGTATATTGGACTACGGTTAGGTAGCAAACGTTATAAACGCTCAGGAGTCCATAAAGTAGCGAGAAAAAATGCGAAATTGAAATTGTTTGATGTAGCATAAATGAATGTATAGATGAGAAACACGTCAAGAATTTATTATCAACGGCCTCATTCTGAAGAAATATCCCTCACGATTGGTAAATATTCCGATGAATTATTAAAAGTGGAATGTGTTGAATAAGATTAGGCTTCAGTATGTCCATTGTATAGTCACAGTGGTAACGTGTCAGAATACAAATCCAAGGGATCGGGGTTCAAATCCAATAGAGCAAAAAAAAAATTCAATTTTCCACGTGTTGAACCTGTTCATATTTGTTATTCCATGCATAGTTTGATCGGCCGTCGTTTAATATTGAAATTCAACGTATGGTCTTAAAGTCTATGCTAAATAAAAAATAATAATGTGACTCTTAGTTATTTCTGCAACGGATAATTAACATGTTGTCGATAGTCAGGAGTCATACAAATGTGAGAAAAAAATCAGAGATGTTATATTTTCTTGCATGTTTCATGGATGCTCATTCGATTCAATCTACCAAAAAATATAGTTGTATTGCCATCATTATATTCCCCGGATGAATTAAATTCAACAACCTCGAAACGTATAGTGAAATAAGAATAAAATCGATACTCATGTATAGAAGATTTATCAGTAAAACTCTTCGTTCCATTTTTAATGTGTCATCTGGAAGCCTTGTCGACAGTTCATCAAAGTTGAAGGAGAATTCTTTTGTATCCTATTTCGAATTTAATTCAGCATCATTTCGTTTTCGTTCGCTCTTTTTTCATTTTCATTAAGTCGGATTGGGTTGTTCAATTCCATCACCACGAATTTCATTAAGATAGCAGTTATCGATTGGATTGCAAGGAGTAGAAACAGAAGCAATAATTTACACGATATAATACTATCTGAAGAAATTGTTACCTGCTATTGATTGTCATTTGTTGTACTCTTCCATTCTGCATCGATGTACTTGGCACACAATTTTTCTTTCTCTCTTTCGTCATTGCATGAAAATATTCGACCTCATGTGCAATTTATTCTTCACTTTGACAGTTATCACTCCAATTTGAAGTATTTTACTGCGTTTGTTCAGCGTGAGTTATAAATTGGAGTACACATTTCAAAAGATGTTTGCATTTATCATTTTCATTCCAACGTTATTGCAGTATCAACATTATTACAATTTCAGTTGAATTATTAATGGTGACAATGATTAATATTAATACTTTCTTACGTTGCGAAGTAGTGGGCGGGTATTAGAATTGGAAATGTGATTTCTGTGGAATTGATATTTTTTCTCGGAAGATACTTCACAACGTCATGAAAAAGCTGCCAGAAGTCCAACGTTTTTTCATTTATTTTTTTATTTCTCATCATTCTACGTTTGATCTTCAATTTACTCATCAGGAATTCCGTTTGATAGAGGTGAATCTTCATTTCTTTCATGTTTTTGTAGAAACGACTGTGTAAAGCTGAAAGGGAATATCCATTTGTCCGTTAACCACTTTATCTACATCACGGAGACACCACATTGTGGAAAGAACGTCAGATTTCTTGCGTTTATTCTCAGTTTTTCTTTCTTTTTGATTTTCACGCCGAGTTGAACTCGTATCTAACAATGGGATAAAAGCCACGTCATTAATGTTCCATTTGAGAACAATGGAAATTAACGTTCCCCTTTTGTTTTTATGTCCATACCATTCCTTCTTCTTATTTTACGTTACATTTCATGAATCGTTACAGAGACGAATTTCACATTCGAGAAGAATTTATTTTATTTTGATCACGAATTCGAATTTTTTTACAGTACACGTTTCACGAATCAGCATATCGTATGCGAATGGGAATTTATTCGTCAATTCCTTGTCACAATCATGTGTGAGAGGACATAAAGTCTCGTCGCCTATTCCGCGCCAAGGAAGTGGAAAAAAATTGAACACAAGAATAAGCTCTGTGCAGTGACAGTGTTGGTATGAATGATAGTATGGCTCGAATTCAAGCCAAGACGCAGTGAAAAATGTGATAAAAAAACAACAAAATATATATAAAATGACATTCAATGGAAGAAAATATGAGCCAGTGAAGCGAGGCCAGCGAAGATAAGAAGACTGAGAATAATTCTGGAGGATTCTAACGGTTGAAAATTTGAAAGAAAAAAATTCCAATAAAATAAAAACACAATAAAAAATCGATGCAGTATCCGAAAATATTTTTTATAATGTAAAAAAGAAATGAAGTATAACAGCGCATGAGCCAGCTGCATACGCAAAGATACTACAGTGAAAGAGCGGGAGTATCCTCGTCTCCTCGAGGCCCTTGACCGATCGATAAATCAAGCGAATTTGTAACTTTCAAAATCCTATATACCCTTTATATTCATTCATCCATGAGAGATAAAATATTTGTCTCATCTTATCAGAATATTTTATCCTTCACTTGAAATGTTGGAACTTCGACGATGAGAATTTATTATTAGAATGGAAAATTTCACGTGCAGCAATAAGAATAATGGGAATAATAACTGAGGACAAATAGTTGGAATGAAAATCATGTGAAGTTATATTTGTCTTCCATCAACTGTAATGTAGAATGAAAAAGGATTTATCTGTATTAAAATCTCCGATATAATACTAAAATTCTTGGGATGATTCTGTGGCGCCACGACTAGACAGTGCAATGTACGAATAATGCTCTATTACATTGTATCATTTTGCTACTGCATGTCGCATCCTTTTTCTCCACTCTCTTTCTTCATCGTCTGCAGTATCTTGTGATGAAAGATGTAACAAAAATGATCAAAGTGAAAAATAAGGAGACAACTAGAAGGATCGTTGTCTAATGGGAAAATGTAACACATCTAAATCACCCTAGCAACCTGCAATTTCTTTTGCTCCTTTTTTTATCCTCTCTATCATTCCCTTCACCATGACAATATATACAGACATACTTTGTACTGGTGTCGCAAGGCGCGTTGCGCTTGTGGCGTCGACGCCGACGCCGGTTGTGGTGCGGTGAGAGAGAGACTCGACAATCCCAACCCGCCACACTGCCGCCCTCGATGGGCCAACTGAGCCAGTAGTTTAGTTCGTAGTCCCTGGAACACGTCGTTTGAATTTTCTGCCTTTCGGCCGGGGCCACACTTCGATCTATCTTTTCCACCTTTTCTCATTTTGCTCTCTTCATTTGTTGACAAAATTTCAATACGCTGCACTTTTCAAAATTCTAATTATTCATTCTATTATATAAATCACTATCTTGCTAATGATATGGTAGAATCGAACATTTTTCATTAGTTGAACGATAGAATGATTAAATAATAATAGTTTCAAAGTTTACTCGTACTAAACTGACTTTATGAAACTTGAGATAAATTTGCTACAAACTTTGACTTCCTAATGTCATTAAAGTGATATTTAAAAAAAAACTGTTCCGTCGTATTCATTTATGATATTTAAAACTTCGTATAATTCATCTTCATTCTTTTTACAATAACGGATTGGGGATGCGTTCGAATCGTTACAATTGCGTGCTCGATGTATTCTACTGTGATGAGCAACCATGTGAATAATTGAAATTGTATAGAATGCGAAATATTCAGGGTACGCTGCATTCATATGAATATAGAAGCGGTATCACAATACGCACACACAGTGTTGCATTCACATTTTTTTTTCATTTCACAATTCAAGCTGATGCATATGAATTTTTTGGTTGTGTGCTGTAGCTACACAATGAATTGGGGAATGGATATGATTCGAGTAGAATCATCTCTAAAAGTTTTTGTTAAAACTTTTTCATTTATTTATCGTCCTGGTATTTCATCAGATTTTTTTTTGTAACTCCTCATTCTTTTATATTCTTCTATCGTCTGTCGTTTGTCGACACCGATAGCTCCTCCAGATCCACTTTTGCATATACTGTGACTTTTCTCTTCCAGTAAGCTCGTCGAATTCATTCCACTTGTCAGATAACAGAAGTTGAGAGTACCGAGGGCGCATTGTGAAAGCGTTTGAAATCGCCTGGATGAAAAGAATGCTATTGAGAGTGGTGTAACTTTTACCACTATTGAAAATCAATTTTCAAAAAGATTCTGTGACTGAAGAAAGAAAAGATAAAATTAAAAAAATGACACGATGAAAAGCAAAATGACGCAATATAAAGGACAGTGAGTGCATGTGTGGTTTGTTTGCGCCACACCAGAAATAAACAAGTGTGCTGAATAAATATCGATCCTCATCACCAATCTTTCATTAAAAATATGATGCGCACATAGAAATGAAATATACACTGAAGATTCATGAATAGAAAGCGAGAATGAAAAATTTTCACTCTGGGAAAAAGTAAAAAATTTATTTGTCCTGGAAAAAAAGAACCAGTGGAGACCAAAATCCTTCCAATATTGCAAAATGAAACGAACATGAAGAGGAAATAATCAATATATTCATATAAATGATAAAGACTGATCGTTTGACGATGCACAATTCTATATTCACAAAGCTATAGAAACAGGGTTGCAAAATTCGATGATATAATCGGCCTACAGAATCTACCCCACTGCGATTGTTATTTTTGTATGATATAAGAACGTATCAACGTCTGTCACTATAATAATACGTTGGAAAAATACGGCGAAATAAAAACAATTTATGTGGAAGTAATAAATAGACTGAGACGTAAATTGACAATTGACTGATGGTCATTTGATAGAGATGGATGAGGTATGGAGTACCAATGTGTTATTGTCTATACGGTGATTTCACCCTCGAGTTCAGCAGCACCCTCAATACGTCTTCAACTTGAACACACGGTTTCAAGTCCCGTGCCCACTGGATGCATAGCATGGATTAAATCTTGGATCAAAAGGTTTTTTAATATGAGTGTTCTCATATTCTTTTAGTAGATGTCCTTTTTCATTATCGCGTTCCTTCTTCTTTTGATTCGGCTTTATTTTTAGCATCAACGGTCACTCAGCAACATGAGGAAAAAGTCGGCAAAGCTTTATTTATCCCTCTGATAATACTCTTACGATAGTAGAAGGGCAAAGTTTCACTCTGAACAAATGTGAGGGAAAAGTGAAGGAAGAAAAAATTCTCATCCGATATTTCAGTCTTAGGATCGTGAGCGGATATTTTTTTTCTTTCATCGCTCTCTTTTATGTTCTCGTTGCATGTGAAAGAGTATTGGTAAAATAATTTGCGCACTCTTGTCAGTCAATAGGAGCGTAATTTGCCACAGCAACTTTCTGTTTTATTAACGAGTAATTTCTACTTGGTATTTTTCCATGTGATTGTATTTCTATACAAATGTTATATGCTGTGTAATTTGGAAACGATAACAGTTAAGTGATAAATAAAGAAGAACAAACATGAAAATAATCACACGCAAGTGTGAAACTTCAGTGGCAGAATATGTTTATCTGCACATTTGATCACCACTGTAACACGTGGTGTGCAAAGAATGATAGGAAACAATAAATAAAACTGAAAATGATAAAATAATAATGAGTTAAATTGATTTTTTTGTCCACAGAGCTGTTGCTGCATATTTGAGAGCACTCAACCTCAGCCCCAATAATGCAGTGGTGCACGGCAATCTGGCGTGCGTTTACTACGAGCAAGGGTAATAATCAAGTTAAAATGGAATATGCCAAAGTGGCTTGGTAATTGTCGTCAGCTTGCTTCCATGTTGTTCTCTTCTGTTCCATGTTATTTCCATGAATCAATAGACTCATTGATTTGGCAATTGACACGTATCGTAGAGCAATCGAGCTCCAACCGAATTTCCCAGATGCATATTGCAATCTTGCCAATGCTCTCAAGGAAAAGGGGCAAGTGGTGGAAGCGGAGGAATGCTACAATACTGCGTTACGACTATGTCCCACGCACGCAGATTCCCTTAACAATCTGGTATGTATCCTGATTGTACGCATACTCCATTTATCATTCTGACCATGGTTTGATTTACTCGGGAAAAACAACAGAAAGTTCGGGAATTTATGTTGCTTAAAGCTTGATGAAAAAGTGTCGGGTACGAAAGCATGAAATAGCGTCTCACGGCGTCGCAATTATCGAGTCAGACGTTCAATCCTCACAGGACTGACACGTGTATTGATAGTTGAGTGAGAATTTCATTTTGCGCCATGAACAGAACTGTAGTTCACCATTATATTGCTAAAGTTTTTCATCTCGTAGATACCAGCTGTTCTGATATACTACTTGATTGATCGTACAAGGAACTCCACATCGTCACATCCGTCTCGTGTTGAAATCAGTTGCGAACAGCTGTACGCGAAAAACCGAATTCATTTGAGATGTTAGATCTATTCTCGATCGAGCTGTAGCCATTCCTACTACGATCGAGTAATCAGAACGGAAGCAATCAATGTCATGAGATAATTGATGGAATTGTTCATTTTAGGCCAACATAAAACGCGAGCAAGGTTACATTGAAGAAGCAACACGTCTCTATCTGAAAGCTCTTGAAGTTTTCCCAGAATTCGCAGCAGCACACAGCAATCTTGCTTCAGTTCTTCAACAACAAGGGAAATTAAATGAAGCACTAATGCATTACAAAGAGGCAATTCGTATTCAACCCACTTTCGCTGATGCTTATTCGAATATGGGCAATACGCTGAAAGAAATGCAAGATATTCAAGGTGCATTACAATGTTACACAAGAGCAATACAAATAAATCCAGCGTTTGCCGATGCTCATTCGAATTTAGCATCCATTCATAAAGATTCTGGCAATATTCCTGAAGCCATTCAGTCATACAGAACGGCATTGAAACTCAAGCCTGATTTCCCGGATGCCTATTGCAACTTAGCTCATTGTTTGCAAATCGCCTGTGATTGGACGGATTATGAAGCACGAATGAAAAAATTGGTATCTATTGTAGCTGAACAACTCGACAAAAACCGTTTGCCAAGTGTACATCCACATCATTCGATGCTTTACCCATTATCACATGAGTTCAGGAAAGCGATTGCTGCTCGCCATGCCAATCTCTGCATTGAAAAGGTATTTTTTATATTCATCTCATTTGATATCTCATGCACGTCTTTACACGGAGAAAAACTCAATTTATCATTAAGAAAATTCAATATTTATATTCATCTGTCGGAGAAAATCAGGATGAAATCAGCATTAAATCAAATCTTCTCTTGCAGATACATGTGTTGCATAAACAACCATACAAATATCCACGGGAAGCGGGTCTGCGTTTAAAAATTGGCTATGTTTCTTCGGATTTTGGGAATCATCCAACGAGTCACTTGATGCAATCAATTCCTGGACTGCATGACAAGAAAAATATTGAGATATTCTGTTATGCGTTGAGCACGGATGATGGAACGAATTTCCGCTCGAAAATTGCTCGTGAAGCTGAGCATTTCATTGACTTATCACAAGTACCATGCAATGGTAAAGCAGCTGATCGAATCAATTCTGACGGTATTCACATTTTAGTGAATATGAATGGTTATACCAAAGGGGCGAGGAATGAAATATTTGCACTACGTCCAGCACCAATTCAGGTGATGTGGTTGGGGTATCCTGGTACATCAGGCGCGAGCTTTATGGATTATTTGATCACAGATGAAGTAACATCGCCGTTGGAACTTGCAAGTCAATACAGTGAAAAGCTTGCTTATATGCCACATACTTATTTCATAGGTGATCATAAACAGATGTTTCCTCATTTGAAAGAACGACTAATTTTGGCTGATAAATCGAACATCAAAGGTAAAGTAGCTGATAATGTAGCAGTCATAAATGCAGCTGACTTATCACCCATGATTGAACATACAATGGTGAAAGAAATTCGTGAAATCGTTAATATGGCAGACACAAAAAATAAACCCGTTGAAATATCTCTCAAAGTTGCGGAATTACCGACAACAACGCCAATTGAAACAATGATTGCATCAGGACAATGTCAAATGTCTGTGAATGGAGTTGTTGTACAAAATGGCATGGCACCAACGCCAGTTAACACAAAAACTGCTACTGGCGAAGAAGTACCACAAAATATCGTCATAACGACGAGGCAGCAGTACGGATTGCCCGAGGACGCTGTTGTTTATTGTAATTTCAATCAATTGTATAAAATTGATCCATTAACTTTACATATGTGGGCATACATATTGAAACATGTGCCAAACGCTGTATTGTGGTTGTTACGTTTCCCTGCTACGGGCGAACCTAATTTGCAAGCGACCGCACAACAACTTGGTTTAGCGCCAGGACGAATTTTGTTCAGCAATGTTGCGGCTAAAGAGGAGCACGTTCGACGTGGTCAATTGGCAGATGTTTGTTTGGATACGCCATTGTGTAATGGGCATACAACAAGCATGGATGTATTGTGGACTGGTACACCGGTTGTTACTCTACCTGGTGAAACATTAGCATCAAGAGTTGCTGCGAGTCAGTTGAATACGTTAGGATGTCCTGAATTGGTGGCACGGACGAGACAGGAATATCAGGATATTGCCGTGAGATTGGGAAATGACAGAGAATAGTGAGTATTAATTATCTTTTAATTGATATGAATGTGCTTGTTAGTTTGTCATTGGTATCGGATATCTATTTAGCTTGCTCGTGATCATTCAGGAAGTTATTGATTGGTTCGGGAGAATATTATCAATTAAATATGAGAAAAATAATTATGAGGCTACGGATGGTCGAAACTCCCAACTGAAAGTCCCATTAATTATATCGAGTTATAAGACTTCCAGTGATTTAGCTCGCGAGTTAATTTTCCCACTTTGTTCTTAATGAAGTAATGAGCTGACGAGTCTTGATGTTTCAAATTTGATTCAATTTTCTTTTTCCGTTTTCCAGCTTGAAGGCAATACGTGCTAAGGTATGGAAAGCACGTTCTGAGAGTCCGCTATTTAACTGCAGAATGTACGCTATGGGAATGGAAATGTTGTATAAAAAAATGTGGGAACGTTATGCACGAGGCGAGAAGCCTGATCATGTAGCAGCAATTGAAAATGGCGAAAATCAACAAACAATCACAGCAATGACGTAAACCTTTTTCCAAAGTGGATTGAAGATAATGAATAAATAATATTCGGACTAACAAACAACAATAACAAAAAAAATGATAAGGAAACGATCTCAATTATTATTTTTTTTTTCTAATCTCACAATATTTCGATATCTCGGGGTAACTGTGACTTCGTACGGTTTTTTTTGTCTCAGACTGTGTGGGAGTTATGAATAAAGAAAAATGTCACAGAAGAAAACAAAAAAAAATGACTAACATGGGTTGTTGATATTGCGATATAATACTTCTCTTTTTTTTGTATGATAGAAAGACGAGACTAGTTTAGACAGTAGAATTGGTTTATATTCGTAATCTGAGCAACTACATGGGAAATAAAACGAACGGATAACTGAGAGACAATTGGACGTTGGTGTTACAAAAGAATGTCGATGATCATGGAAAAATGTGTCAACGAAAGAAATCTTAAAAAAAAGAATCATTTTGCGTTTTCTTTACTTTATATACATTCTTTTTTGTCTCAATTTTTGTATTTTATTGCTCGCAATATAAGACGAACTGAATTAACAATTATATTATATTCGTATTGAATTTTAAAATGTGTGAGAGCGAAACAAACGGGAGTGATAGAAAACGAGCATTGCCTCATGAACTAATGAATTGTATAATATATGCGAGCAGCTATAAAATGCAAGAATAAGTGTAAATAAGTATATGATTAGGTTACTTAATTTGATTATTGTTTTTTTTTGTTTCAATTAGAAAATTCAATTGTAATTTTGTTTTTTTTGTTTTTTTTTTTTTTTTTCATGACGCTCAGTTCGAGCTCTGAGAGACGCGTAATGAGTGATTCATATGCGTGTTGAAAAAAAAACAATAAAACATAATAAAAATGGACGATGATTATTATATTATTATGTAGACATTGCAAAGTTGTGTAAATCTAAATAATAAAACAATACAGTATATAAATTATATAATATTGGAAATGATAAGTAAATTATTGCGCAACTTTTGTAGATAAAGTTTGAAAAATTGATCACACCACATTGCACCAATTTTGTTTAGTTGGAGTGAGCAATATATTTCGTGAATGTTTATTGAAGTCGCATATAATATATCTTCTCTTGACGATAAAATAGGGATCCTATGAAGAGAGGACGACACAATGCAAACATGAAAGATATTGAATCGTTACAATCATCACTCGGTCATAAAGAAAATTCCTATCAATAAAAGTTTGAAATAATTAAAAATCTGTTGCCTAGTAAAATCCACTTGAAATCGATTTCTATCTTAAATGAAAAATATTACGACTTTCCCATGTATAATGAACATATTTTAAATGCTCGTAACGTATTCGCATATCTTTCATAAATGCATTGAAGCATAAATAAATACAGCAATACATCAACGTGACATTTGACCGGATTGCGTACTGAAAACACGTCGACTGTTCAATCAATCTTGCATAAATTATATCTCAACTTTTCAATTCTTCAGTTCACACGTGAGAAAAATTCCAACTTCAATATTTATCATTCCGATGTACATTTTGGCATTTGCAAAGGAGGACCGATGTAATTGACTGTTAAAATTTTCTAAAATGATAATAACTTCTTGATACACTTTCCATATTTATTCACAATGTTCCTTCTAATGCAGTATGCATCAATTGAATCTATGAAACTTGGTTTTATCTAATGCTCCCGTCCACTTCGAGCAATAGGTCAGCGGACTTGACAGCACGTAGCTGGGCACATTAATTAATTTCAATTGAGTGCGACGACTACAATATATCGCTTCATAAATATGCACACGCACACATACACATGACATATTCATAATAGGTAGAGAAACGAAGTATGTGTGTGAGTACAAAAAGAATTGAGAATAAATGGAGGTAATAACAATGATCTGAATTATATTTCCATGATTGAAATTAAATATCTGAACGTTTACGTTCCTATACCAAATGAATGTAAATTGAATGAGAGTTCATAAATGTGAAAGTGAGAGGGTAAGGAGGAAATTTTAAAGAAGGAAACATTTCCGTTTAATATGTGTGTTCACTCACTCTTCCTGTTTTCTTTTTTCCATCACTTTGGTTTCTTTTCATTTGCGATTGGCCACCAAGTCCAAAGTGCGCTTGAGAAAATAGATTGAAAGTCATATCTCTGCTCTCAATCTTGTCTCGATTGACTTACATTGAGAAGGCACATACAGATTGGGTCGATAGAATGACTATTGAGACAACTGTATTTTCTATATCTATGTTCACGTATTTGTTTCAATTCTTTGCGTGCGATATATGCGATTCTTTCTTAGACAAATTGCTTTTGAGAAACGAGAACAACCCGATTGTAATTCTGTTTATTTCTCTTGGTTTCTCATTTCTTTCATTTTCTTATACAAGTAAGAAATTCATCCATTTATTCTATCGTTCGATATCTAGAGTTGTAGAAGTTCTTTTTTCCTACAGCACAAATTATGATGAATGTATAGTATATTTACGTTACAATATAATTCACATTGTTGCGACGACAATGACAACGATGACGCCAGTCGGGTCTCTGATAACATTAATTCAACGTCAGCATATTCTGTGTAATTAAATGAGAAAGAAAATTTGAATATTTCCAAGAGAATATTATTTTTGGCTCACTGCTTTTGATGTAAGTTTAATTTGTTATTTGCAAATATATACTCGGATGCAGCTGCAAAAATATACCGTTAATTTTATTTATTATATTTAGTGATTGTTTGAATAATATTTAATATTGTCAGCCCTTCTTTAACAAAAAAGAAATCTTGGTGTATGTAAACGGATATACCTAATATTTGTTTAGCCATAAGCGCAAATGCTTCATCGATCACAAATCATCGCAACCACATTGATTGATTAACAGTCAATGCATGTTGCCAGAGCTCTCGGGGTTCTCTTCCTCGTAATGGGCGTTTCCACTCATGCGTATATATGTGCGTGCTTCGGCTTGATAACAAACCACACGCGCAACTTGGATCGACCAGCACATTCGACATTTTACTTTATTATTATATTTGTTTTATTTTTTATTTTATTCTACAAGTCCACATACACTTTGGGTATTTATATATAATTGTGAATCATTCGCATCCGAGTCAATATCAGGCAATTTATGTAATCTATATGGCCACAAACCGTTTCCTCAAACTTTATCTCTTCTTTTTCTTCTTCAGAGTTTCGCTTTTAGCAGTCGATAAAAATAGATGAGGCAATTCTCATATGGACTTTTAATTCGTCAGTTGAATATTATTCAACGTGTAACGTTTTAATGAAGGGATATATCGACGATATAAAATAGTTGATCGATATCAGAGTTCTTGGAAGGTTATGACGATTAATTATTCATAACTTACATTGACAACTTATGGAAATCAGTACGACACGTTTCAATACGGGATTTATTATGATGTGATTCAATTGAGCTATGTCTTCCAACGAAACTTTGGACACTCATTGAATATTCTCATTTTTCAGAGGAAATATTGATGAATATTGTTGATATGTTGCATGTCCAAGTGGATACAAGAATTATTTGCATTGATTACATTTGTTGAAACTTTTGTTTTTATCCTCCGTATGAATAAGAAGTTTTCTTATTGCAATAGTGACAATTATCATTATCAATATCACGAATAGAAAAATATTATTCTGATAAAAATGAACCGTAGCAAATGAAGGTAATGTGGTTAAATATGTCAGATCAATTTGAATAATTTCAAATACGAAAGTGCAATTCATACTACACCTACCTGATCAGGTAGGATATTACATGAAGAAATATATAATAGACTATACATTCATCATATATCATATAAATATATATGCACAGTGAGCGTCAGGGTTTACGATTGATTTCTCCACGTGTCTGACCTCGCTTCATTGTTAAAATTGTTCGGACAGTATAATCCCCTTTTGAATTATTTGTTACCGAGTAATAGCGATTGAGTATAGAAGACAAAAGGAAGTAACTGGAAAAAAAGAAGAAACCGAATGAAAATGCAACAAGAAAGAGAGAAAAAAAAATAATATTTGTCTCGATGAAATTTATTTTCGTTCCATTTCACATCATCATCAATTGTCTGTAAATTTTTTTTCTTTTCTTTTTTGTCCGTTTGTCACGCTTCTTCGACAGTAATAAATCTTTTGTGTGTACTGGAAGCAACGTATGAGAAAATGATAAAAAAGCGAAGATCAGCGAATGTGAAAGACGGAATTGCAGGGGTGTTCCAGAGACAGAAAAAAAAAATGTTTGAAATAAAAATAAATATGAAAAAAGAAGTGAAATTCACCACGTTCTCGTCATTGCGGTGACTCCTAAGGCTGAAAGAGTGAACTCCACCATCAGTTATAAGTTATATGTATATGTCCATTCCCTTTATCCCCAAGGGACATTTGCGGCAAGGTAAAATAAGATGAATTGGAATTTTACCTGGTGAGCTGCTTGGATATTATTGGCTCCGCCACCTCCATATATACATATATATTAATGCCTGTAGAAATCCATGAAAGAACTTATGCTGACGCCCCATTGAGTTGGGGTGTTTGCAGTCATTTTGTGGCAAACCTCTTGTAAATATTTAATGAGATCTAATGGATAGAAACCTTTTCCATTGGTCTGTCTTCACTGACCAATCCAAAATCACACAACGACAGACAAAATAAAATTAGCAAATGAATTAACAAAAAAAAAAAACAGAGAAAACGTAACGTTCAATGATTTATTCATTCGTGTCTTGGTTTGATTTTCATTCATTTCAATTGAACACAAGAAAATGTAAAGGGGTGGTGTGTCTTTCATGTAGACATTCACGAGCTCGTTGCCAACCCCCCTGAACATACTCACGGGTTGGATGAGTGTATCGATTGACGCAGACGAGGCCACAACAGGGTGAAACTGGGTCGAAACGATGCGGGGAGGAGAATTGTTCGGTGATGGTAAATGGGATTGAGAAAGCAACCCCTGGTGTGGATGCGCGCGCGGAAATTGGCGCAACGATGAACAAGACAAAGATGGTATGATTTTGATATGGAAAAGATAAAGTGAGGGAGCGGAAAAAAAAAGGAGTGATAAAATGGCAGCGAGTTGAAGTGAAATAGAAATGAGGAGAGGGGTTATAGTGCGAGGGAGGTAGAGATGTGCGCGTTAACGTTTTCGCATTTCACTGTGGGATCCTTGACATAAATAATCAGTAGTAGAGAATCGCGCGCTTGGTTGTTATGGCAACGACATCGATCGACGCATGGCGTCGCGGCGCCGACACTTCCACATATATATTTCAATATGTACCTATGTATTTTATATATGTACTATGTTATGCGCATTTATATATGTGATGGCGATGTTCCACTTCCGTTTGACCGAACACAAATTCTCATACCACGCCTCGCTTTATTTTTTTAACAATTCACACCATCACCCATTATTATAATTGTCATTATTGTTCTTATTATTATTATTATTGCTATTGTGAGTGGTTTGTAATGAATGAGAAAAGATGTTTCTATTGCATTCAGCTCAATCCCACGTTTTTACTTTGATTTGTTTTTATTTTTTTTTTTCTGTACAGCGAAAGAGATTGAGGATGAATTAAATTTACGTTAATTGCCTTTGCATTTTCTTATTATTATCGTAATTATTTCGATGAAGTAAATTTCACTGTCTCACGTGTCGGTTAATGGAATTTTTGTTTGGATTAATTATCGCTACGATCATAATAGCAATTTATCAAATTTATATCTGCACTTTCCTAAGCAAATATTAAATGTTCAGTGTTTCGTGGGTTTACGTGTTCCATTAATTTCTCTACCCTCTGTAATTTTCGCTTTCACACATTAGGCACATTCGATCAGTAAATTTGTACGTGGACCAATAAAAATGACGGAAATTGAGTGAATTGCGAGGATTTTCAAAAAAATGTTTACTATTTATGGAAAATTATTTTATTTATTCAAAGGTTTTTAGTTTTTTCGCTGAACTCATGAGTTATTATGTGAAGAGAAAGTAAAAAATTGTGGCTATGCCCGGTTATTTTGGCATTTGACTCGAGGGTGCGGGTACCGACATGATCACTGACGCCACGAGGGAAAAAGTGTGGAAATGAAATGGAACGAATGAAAAAAAGAACCAAAGAAAAAAATTCAAAAACAAGTCTATGAGCTCTTAATACAATGTATGTATGTGAGGAGTGTTTGACACGTAGGCCAACCTCGCCCCAGTTTTTTTTTCGTATGCACATCCTTCCTCTCTACTTCCTCATAATCACATCAAACACGTGTTTTTATATATATTGAACACGTCCACCCTCCACTTTCGACCTCTTCAAGACCCACAACTCTCTCTCCACCATCATTTGCCCCTCGTCCGTAAACTCTGTCATTAATATCGATTTTTCTTATGTACACCATCATCAACGAGAGTAAATTAATTATTATTTTTTGAACATGCATTAACGTAGTTAAAAGTTAAAATATTTATTATTTATAAAATTGTAATTATGATGTGAGAGAAAAATGAATTTTTCTTCCGTTGTTTTTTCATTATCAAGTCACGTTTTAAGTAGTGATAAAAAATTGATGTTTGTTTCATTTTTTTTTGTTATTCGCTTCTCTTCACAGTTTCTCTTATCGAGTAAAGATTTTTAAATGGATGAATGCGCTAAACTTACAGTGAAGTCATGCAATGGGACGTGATATAACACATCGTGTATGTCACGCATGAGAATACAAAGAGTTAATTTATATGTGTGTGTATATGTGCGTGCATTATGTGAATATGTGAATTAATGTGTGGAGATGGTGAGTGACTGCGAACGAGAGAGCACACTGTTAACTCAAGGTTTCCTTAGATTAGCTTGGCCTCCAACCAACGTCTTTTCTAACTATTCGCTAACTATAATAACCGTGTCGCCGTCAACTTTGAGCTCATGCAAAGATTCTAAATGCCAGATAATTTCAATGATGAAATATACTCATCATGAGTATGCTCGAAAAAAAAAACAAAAAAAAACTCAAGAAATATATATGTCAATGTAATTTCACTAAAAGGTATGTTTAGCGATGGAGAATAATTTTTCTTTGAGTTTATAATGTCAATATTTGTTCTACGATTATTAGAAAAAGGAAAATAGTCATACTCTGTAAATCCTGTTTATCATGTGTATATTTTTCAATAATTTATTTAATTTGTTTCGCCGATTTCACAAGAGTTTGTAACATTTTCGAATGTTTCAGTGAAAGAACAACCGGATGAATATTTTTTTTAATAATTTTTCAGGTTTGAATTCTTGAAGCATCGAAAAGAATTTTGTTTTCGAAAAAAATGTCGATCAATTTTGTAATGAATGAGAAAATTAATGTTGAATTTCAATATTGAGAAGGAATGTGGGGAGGTTATAATTAATATAATGGATAGAGAAAAGTAATTATTTAAAAAATATATGTGTGAATATTTTCACCCGTCAATCTTTTCAAGAAAGTTTCTCAATGAGTTTTCAAGTCATGGTGATGATTAATGGGGTGAAAGAATGATGAAGGGTGAAAGGCAAAGGGGATTGAAAGATATAGATAGAGGGTGTGAGTGTGAGAGAGTAGAGATGAACGCCTTTCATCGCGGTGAGAACAATAACGTGAAGAGACAAAGCGTGGTATGATACAGATAAATGTAAAGAGTTGAAATAGGTGATGTGTGCAGCAGTTTCCCCTTTTTAGTTCTGCACTATGAAATCCTTTTTTTTTTCCTCTTCTCCTTTTCCTCCATTCTTCCAATGTTGCTATTTAAAAGAAGCCATTCATGTTACGTACAATATGAGCTGTCGAAGATTATTTTTAATTATACATTCACGTACAAAAATTTGATATAAAAAATGGATTTATGATAAAATTAGTTTCCTAAGACAAAGTAGTTTCATATTTTTATCATAACGAATATTTATTCGGTATTTCTTGTGATTGTTCTAACAAACAATTACATAAACAAATTGCGAAATAAATATCAATAAACTCAACGGATGAATTCATCAAATTCAATCAACAACAGAATGAAAGGGGTGGAATATTTTTTAATCAACTATGAACAATGTAGAATTTTCGTGAGAAAAAAAAATAGACAGAATGGAAATTAGAGCACCAGTGGTGAACAAATATCGATGAGAGAAGTGTAAAATCATTGTCACCAACTATTTATCATTAATTGATACAAAATGGAAAAGAATTTCAGTAAAGTAGTTATATTGTGGAAATCTGCATTGCGCCAACGATAATTCTTTTCCGTCCTCAGGGAACCAAGAATTTCATCCTTTATTGCCATCCATATACTATACATACACTTAGAATTGTACATATATATTAAATATATGTACATGTCTTTCGTTTCACAGGATTGAGACGATAAATTCAGCACAAACACACTTTCCACAATGCTACGAAAACACATTCAGACATGTATTACTGTGTGTTTCATATATTGAAGACGATATCGTTCGATGGCGCGACCATGATCCCACGACAATTGACCGCACTGTCGACATATTATTCCGTTTGCATTTTTTTTTTTCAGCTCAATTTTTTTGCTGTTTCAATCCACTCATGCATACAATTTTCCTTTTTTTTTATTCAACACAACACAGACATAATATAAAAACAGTACACACAGATAATGAAGGATTAATATAATTTGTCATGATAATACAGTCGAGACAATCCACAGACCAGTTTTATCTTTTTCATTTTTTTTTCTTCTCTTCTTTCATCAATTTATTTATTAATATTAATCATTTCTCTTATAAGTTTCAGGAGCGACGTAAATTTATCGAGAGAATTATCGTGGATTAAATTTCCAATGCAATTAAACGGAAATAAAATGGTTTATTGATGTTTATATTAATATGTATAATAATGTGAAGATAAAAAATTATAATGCAAGAATAATTGGTAAATGAATAGAGGGAAAAAGAATATATAGAGATAGCTTGAAATCTGCTTGATGGTGGCTCAAGGCTGAAAGTTTTTTTTTTCTCTCTTCTCAGTTACGCAACGTACCCAGCGGCATTGCAGAGTATAACCATCATATATACCATGTAATATATGTACATGTGTGCGTCTGTATAGTTGAATATGTGACATAAAGGGGGAATACCATGCACGTGGGACATCCCGTCGCATTTTAGATATATTCGTGTATGTATCTGTATTTA
>JABMBR010003673.1:0-27269 GCA_018881525.1 Meteorus sp. PSUC_FEM 10030008
ATTGTGATCACCTTGTCATACGTTGTTGGAACATATTGAGAATTTATCAATTACACTTGAGGCATTCATATTGTCTGCATCTGGGTAGTAGAATGACATCGGAGAGAAACTCTCACATGTTATATCCAAAGGGTCTGCTTCATTCAGTCTGAGCTCATGTTGATTTGGATTCATCGATGGTGCGTACGCCAACAACACTATAACAAATCTCGAGTAAGCTGAATAACATCAGATGAATATTACTGAGGAAAAAAAATACAAAATGATTAAAATTCCAGAATAGAATAGGGTCTTGGAGTTTGGAGTTTTTGATTTCCAAAGATTTTTATGATCTCATATCCATATTGTGAAATCATTTATTTTATGAAATTCTTAATGCAATATTTCGTATATACTCTGCATCGCTTCGCGTAGCACATCAATTTCATGAGGAAGTTTCTCCTCTCTTCTCTGATAAAAACGTAGCCTTATCAAACGATCTCCATCTTATCATTCAAATGAACTGTGCCACAATGTTCAACGAGGAAAAATATTAGTATCATCTACGCACCGCCGCAATATCAGTTGACTCATGTCTCTCCACATTTTGGGTATAACATTCTGTTCTTTCCCCAATTAATGCATATCGGCCCATGTGTAATCAACATGTTTGTAACCGATATTGTTGTAACGATATAGCAACAGACAAAAAAGAACATGATAATTTTTTTCCTGTAGTAATACATTCAGTTGTCCCTTCTCAACTGCAACGGAAGCCTTGTGAAGTTTGATAAATATTTGAGGAGAGTGTCCATGAAACGAAAATCCAAGAATTTATTCCAAGCACATTCGAACGTTATTCCCAACACGGTAGGTCATTTATGAACTCATTGGAATATCAATATGTTCATGTCCTACACCTTCTGATTATCCGAATGAAAGTACGCCAACACGTGACATGAAATTAATAAGACGATCATTTTCGATTCTATTAGATCATTGTTAAGGAATGGAAATTGCAAACTTATTATGAACTATATATGGAGTAACGTCTTCTATACAGATACTTATTCGATAGTGATAGTGTGACAGATATGAAAGTGTAGCCGGGTGAGTTGTGTTGAATGAATTCGGTCACACATTCTCATTCAGGAAATAAATTCTCGTTCGTTCGAGTGGTAACCATTCACTTTCTCAGGTTGTGGCCCATCAGTATATATGGAAAACTTCATTATCATGCTCTTGGACTTTTTAATGGTCGAATGATTACTCATATTTGTGATCGAGAAAAAAATCGCATCTGTTAAAGATCGAATTGCTGTTGCAGAACCAGCATTTTCGTTATTGATTCGTAGGAAAATATTCGGAATTTGTGTTCATCCTAGACATATTCGATTGCATTTCAGCTCACTTCATTTTGACATACACTGATGTATGTCATATATGTGCTTCGTTTTCATCCGGCTTCATGAAATTTAATTTCTGAGGAAATTTGTTGGAATTCGGTGGGAGCACAGGGTGGGTCTAACACACCGCAGGTGACACGACATTTGATTGTATAAGAGTACGAGATGCATTTGAGCACCATCAAATAAAGACATTTGATATCTATTGCTTGTCATTATCGAGTTCGTACAGGTCATTTTGACTTGTGTAATGACAAACACAGAATGTTGAATGAAATCTTTAAAGCGTTGCACATGCATTCATCGTGGTGTTGTGATTGGAAAAAAAGAGTTAAAAATTCAACAAATGAATGGGACGATTTTAGAAGATGAAAAAGATGATGAATTCCACCATCCGCACATTCATGCGAGGTTGTATTTTTTTTTATTGAAATTCAAAGCATTTATCAACTCACATTGACAATTTATGAAAACCATAAATAATTGTAGACATTTTGACACAGAATAATTCATCATAGATCTAGGATTGACACGAAGGTGAACATAAGATGAGAGAAATTATGCTTTATTGACCGTTGCACTTTATTTTAACTTCTCGACATCAGTGAAGGATGAATGAGAATGTTTAGAATCTTTGCGGAATACGCGCGCGGAGTTTGTCGGAAGGTCTGAGACCGTGCACGGTCTTTTTCTCACTGGATGAGTGAGACTTGGGTAACGCAGCTTTAGGCCATGGAATCGTGTACAGGCCATTCAGACCCCACCCGATCTTCTTCGTGATATACTGATGTAGTGTTTACATAGTTTTTTACTTATCGATCAAATTTTGCGTCATATCGTTATCAGGATGTGGTTTACAACGGGATTTTATATGTTATTTCGGAAAACTCGTAAGGAATGGAAATTTATATGGAAAATATGCTTTCATACACTTGAAGAACATCCTTTTTCTCTCATGAGGTGTCATTATCACGTGGTGCATAGTTAAAAATTGTGGAGTAATCAGTAATTTGTGAGCTCGAGAAAAATTGAGATTGCGTCGTATTTTGTTCAGACCTGAATTACCAGTTAGGGATCATGACTTCAATCCATGCGACATTTTTTTGGTTATGATTGTTGACATCGACTTTTACATCGTAATTGGTGCATCCATAAAATCCCCCGTCTGCAATAGTAGTTCTTGGTTTCTGCAGAGTACTTATCCAAGCACCGACAGAATCATTCTGAATCACTCGTTCGATGCCTATCGATGACTTGAACTACATTAAAGATTTTCGATCTATAATTTCTATTCACTTCAGTATATGTACTGTTAAAACAGAACTCACCTCCATAAATTGCTTTGGACGAGGTTGAATGAATTTTATACGTTTTGAACTCACACAAGTAATTTCTAATGGTTCACCTGGTTCTAATTCCAATTTATTACCCATCGGTTTCATGACTGGATCGATAGCGTTTGAATCTATTATGAATAAAATCCAGGATTAAAACATTCAACCATGATTCACATTAATGGCGTTTACCATGCTGCACTGTTACAAAGAAGATCACACAGATAATAGTGAAATATGTCGAAATCATTTCGAAACAATAACATTCAACTATCACAACGCTTTGCTTTTAACTGAAAAAACAAGCTGGATATTCTTTTACTCTATATGGAGTGACGATAGTTCCTATCATTCATTATCGGGGGATTCGAAGTAATAAGGAAAGCTGTTTGGAGGAAATTGTGGTGCTACTTTTATGTTATCCCTTCCTATTGGTTGGAAAGAGTTTTCTGATTGAACTTGAATGCATGCATGTGTTTGTTAGTTTGATAGGACAGGTTCAATTAGTTTTCCATTATTTTATTACTCTGAAAAATTTTGAAAACAGCGATATACTTCAGTCATGCTGAAATCAATCGCACTAATTGATATTTGATGTAATGTATGGTCACTTCTTATTGGGTATAGCAGTTGAGTGCGTACTACTTGTTACGGGAAACATCCTCAATGCAATTAGAATAAGTTGCCGGCCTTCAATATTGTGATGCAGTTCAAATGAGCATATCTCCAGTGGATCAATGTCTCTTGGGTCACCAATGAGTATCTAATTTCATTAATTCTTTATATTAACATGATAAAAATTCTGATGGTGATCTCTCAATGGTATATGGAAATAGTCTATGAATGGTCGGAAATATTCCGGATTCTGCGGAAGGTCCGATCGTTAGTGATTCCTCAGACACTGTGAACTTTCACCTTTCCCTAATCCTCCCTTATGAACGTATCATATTTTTAACCCCCTAAGATAATTTCTGACCGAGAAATAATGATCCGAATACATGAATTTTTCCTCTCTTGCTAGTCAACATTTGATATCAGATCCCATTCAAATCGTTTCAACTCTGGCGATAATCCCCGTAGGAGGATTTTAATCATCGATGGCCAACTCTGTCATACCACACACACATACACACACACACACACTCACGAATTCATCAAAGGAGTGTAATTTCAAATAATATTGGGAAAGCTTATCAAAAAGTATGATCTGCGAAAAAACTATTTTCGAGAAAGGTCAGAATGCAACTTGGTTTGTACGAATATATTTTAGTTCCTAGCGCAGTCGACAATTCTAGAATACATAATACATAATTCCTTCTCACTGATATCGAGACGTTGATTTGATGAGTCGATGTATGTTAGAGACATCATTGTATGAAAATATTCGTTGATACCTCCATCATTTCACAGTTTGAGATTTGGCTGTAAATATTAGGTCAAGTTCTCGTTAAAATGTGAAGTTAATTGTGTTGAAGGAATAAACGAAAGAAGATACGTACCATTCACAGTTAGTGTCGCAGTTGCTGTAATGGGGGGGCCCATTGTGAAGCGGTGACATCTATAGATCCCAGCATCATTCATTGAAATGTTCTGAATTCTCAATTCTAGGGACACGATATTTCTATCAGCGATCTCTTCTAAATATGGCGTGATGTCTGTTCGTCCTTGCATTTCTGACTTGAATGGAATGAATCACAGTTAATTGAGGATTTCAACATTTTCGATCATATTCAGAAACAATCTGGAAAATACTTGTCCTGGTAGAGACCAAAAGATCGTGACGTAGTCCGGACTTTCGTACTCGATAGTACAATTCACACGAAGTGTCTGACCTTCAACAACACGGTATAATCTGGATACGTCAATCTCTGGATGTCCGAGTTCTCTTGGCTTTCCTGGAAAAAAATTCATTTGATTATCCGTTCCCGAAGACATGAAAAATTCAATTTCGAAATTGTGACATAAATTGTTACTCACTGATCAGTTGCACGTCAAATATTTTCACGGTTACGTATCCATTCCCTTCCGCAACTTTACATTTATATATTCCAGAATCAGTGCCGATAAAATTTTTGATTTGGAATCCTAACGTAGCATTGTAGGATGTACGATTACTCAGCTGATCTGCCTAATGAATAGAGTTCTATTAGTACTAAAAAACTTCACATATTTGCTTCAAACTCACATAATCATCGTCAGTGAATGATCGAATTTCATCTTGGTCAATTGTTTTTGGACATGAAAGAGTCACAGTTGTTCCATTTTCGACTGAAATTCTTTCAATAACTATATCAGCTTCATTTTGGTACTTGGGTGGTTCTGAAAGAAATTTTTCATGAGATCAATGTCGGTAGAAAGAGAAAACAATGCGGACACATATCTCACATCACGTAATTGTCATCCCGATGGTGTCACAATCAAAATCGTTTGATATTAAGAACCTTGAATATGCTTACTTACGATCTAATTTTCCAATTCGAATGCAAAATGTTATCGTTTATTAAAAAAATGAGTAAAACTGAGAAGATTCATACTTTGCACGACTACCATTGCAGTCATCTTGTTCGAGCAATCACTCGTCAAGGTTTGAAGGCAACAGGTATACACTCCTGCATGTTGCGATGAAATATTCGATATTATTAATTCACCGCTGATAATGTTAAGCCCATTGTTATCTAGAAGATACTGTCTGGTTCCTATTTCATGTCCCTGTTGTCACAAGAATATTAAACGGTGATATTGATCATGACGAATTACATCAGATATAGAATCAGTCCAGTAAATACCGAGGGTGATCTCCATTTAATAACAGTCGTAGGAGAATATGGAATTTGTGCACTGCAGTTGACTTTCAAAACTTGACCTTTAATGACGTGTCGAAGTTTGGATTCATCAATCTGAACCACATCAGGTGTTGGGGTTTCTAAAGGAAATATGACATCATTTTGTGTTGATCTTATCGAAATCTCAATTCCTTAATGAACCAATGAATCAGTTTATCATACTTGTAACTATAACATTGAACCAACGGAATGTTCGAACGATGTGTTCGTACTCAGATGTGCATCTGTATATTCCACTATCTTTAATGCTGAGTCCTATAATCCTGAAGCCTGACTCGGGATCAAAAGTGATTCGTTCATCCAACTCGATTTCCTAATTGAATCGAACCTTTCTTGTAATAATTCTTTGGCAAAGATGTTTTTTTACTTACATAGTTGATATCAATGAATAATCGAACATGACTGCTGGCGAATATATCTGGACACAGTAACGATAAATTCTTCCCTTCCTGAGCGTATATGATGAAATAACTCTCAGCTTCAATATCAAAAGGTATTTCCGGTATAGAAAGTCCTGTCGATGGAACTATAACAGGATTGTTTAATTATGATATCAGAATTATCGTTGACGAATTTTTTTTACTGGTTGGTATATTTTTACAGTGAGTTGGAATACCGAAACTACGAATGTAAATGATTATAAATAATTGAGGATATAGAGGTGATTCTATTCTTTCAAATATACGTGAACTCTAACCTGGTCCGAACGAAAACACAGTGAGCATGATCACAATATGGTTGAGCGATACAAATGACACTTCAAGTCCATAATTCATTTTCATGTTGATACGTTGTCGATTCTTGATGAATGTATGGAAGGAAAGACTCGATGAGCCTCTTTATATCCAAGCTCATATTCCATAAACATTTTTAGAAAAATTACAAATATTAAGTCAGTGATAACAAGATAATAGATTTTTCCGCCCGCCGGGCTGAAAGCGCCACTTTTCGTCCCGCTGCGCTTAACGAAGTTGCCGTTTTCTGCCTTCGGCGAGTGGAAAGATAGTATACGCACCTCGGGCAGTAAATGAGAAAGCCGCAGATCACATGTTTGTCGACCTCGGCTTCGCCTCGGACGACAATTTACATGTCATCTCAGACATTTCTTACTTTACCTTCCTAGGTAGGTAGGTATACTATTTTATGGTTGTTCGCAGTACGTTGAGTCAATATTGCCTCTTCGATCATATATCAAGACAAAAGAATTTTTAGTTAGAATAGATCGAACACATGTAGATTATTTTTTGAAACACACACCTGGAATTATCATATTCAATTATCGTCATACATTTGAAAAGTTTCACTTAATCTGACATCTTCCGGGAACAGCTCTCTAAACATTCTTTATATTCGTCCATTAATTGTCGTGTAATTCCACATTGCCTCGTGTGAGCCGTAAAAAGCAGATAACTGGATTGTTTTATGTAGATTTATGTACCAGGTTTTTCGAGCACTTTTAAACAGTCCACATGTGGATTCAGATCCATATACATTCTCATCAATGACCAATTAAGACAAATATTTGATTCTGTACTTGCAAATTTTGTGTACACATTTTTAATTATGGGAAAAAAAAGAAGAAGAACGTGCTTGAGACAAATGTATATTTCTGTTTTATGCTCTGGTTAGCAAAGATACCGTACATTTTCAATGTTCAAAAAGAGTATTGGGGTTTCATGAAGGGTTTGCGAATAGGATTTTCCAAGTAATGAAAGTTCAGAGAAAGACATCGTTAAGGGTCAAGAAAATAGCTGACGCTGTGATGCATCTGGTGAATGGTCAAAAGGTTAAATAAACTTGATTTCAATGTTGATAATGATATGATTTTTTGTCATAAATGTATCCAATCATATTGTTGATAGTGCTGGTTGATATGAAGTAATTGCAATTTTGTCAATGATTCCGAAGCCAAATTGTTAACTGATGGTATTTTATTAGGAAAAATCTACATGTCCATCATGGAATATTTGCAGATAGAGAAGAAATTCTCATTTGTCGATGCATCAACACGTCATAGTATGATGAGATAGATGTCAATAGTGAATGTTTCTGTGTGTACTGAATATAAAAAGCAAGTATGATAAAATCACTTCTTGTTATTTTGGAATAATTGGAGTTTCCTGTTATGTTATGTACATCATTACATATATTACAACTAAATCCAGTCTTCTAGTCACGAATAGTCATTTCCTACGTCTTCAATCACACGCACAGAAAAGTGATTCAATTTTGTTCGTTTTTTTCATGTTCAGTCGTGGGCTGCAAATCAAAACGCTAAGGCACTCACAGGCGTTTCGTCTCCTATCATTTCGTTTTTCTCATTGACACTTGTATCTACATTTTCTGCTGATGCAACATTTTCAGAATGTAAATTCGATTCATCATTAGTCTTTGCAATTTTTGATTGTCCTGAGCTGGTTTCGATATCGAAATTCGCACCATGTTGAGTATACTTCGTCAAACCGATAGCGTCAATTCCAGTTGGTACCATTTCTTTCTTCAAAAATTTCGTATTTATGGCGTTGACACATTTCTCTGATGTATCGGTGATAATTTCATTCAGTAATTCGTCTTTTGAACAGCACTGTGATTGGATACATCGTTTGCCACGGCAACGGATCAAACAGTCAGTCGTGTTACCGTCAGGTTTTATCTAAAATCAAATCACAATTAATGGTCCAATTGATAATTCTGCTGAAATTTATTTCCGTAAAATTCGATAATTTAACTCACTTTATAGAATTCCGGTTGTATTGTTACTTGAGTTATTCCCATTTCCACGAAAAAAGCTGTCACTTGATCAGTAATGCTCGCGTATACCTAAATTAGTAGAAGAAATATTTACGTAAGAAAATTCTAATAAACTAAGACAAATTCGTTCAGAGAAAATATGAAAAATTGATATTATCACCATTGGATCTAAAAATATAATATGCGCAGTGGAAATAATTTTTTCACCGGCCAATTGCCAAACATGTAAATCATGAACGTTCACAATTCCTGGAAACGCTCCGAGCAATTCTTTCTTCAATGAATCAATATTGATATGATTTGGTATTGTTTGCAACAATATCATACAGGATTCCCTGACTGTTAAAAAATGAAGGAATGATGTTTGTTATCTGCAGCGAAATTCAAATTATTATGCGAATTGTTTAACTATTCAGTATGCAACTTACCGTATGGATAGCTCAATACAAATAAAGATATTGCCGCGACAATTGCGAACACTGGATCAATAAATTTGGCAAGATTTGGATCAGCAATGTAAACAAGTATTGATACAATCACGACGAAGACACATCCAAGTACATCACGGCACATCTCTTGCAATCCTTGTCTTCTTGGTATCGCTAATGGACTTCTTCGAGTTGAATTGACTAATCTGTCTTCGGCACTGGCAGCGAGACCCGATATATTCCTGCCATGAATACATCATAGTCTAATGTTTGTTAAATTCACCGAGAACATATCATCCAAAAATAGTTAAACACAATAATGGTAATGAAATCTGTACTTTTGAAGCACGAGTTTACCCTCTTTGGTAACGTGTAATAATAAACCTTGATTGAATGTATATCCACCAATGATCAAATAACAGAACGCATTGAGTAGTATCCCAGATATTCCAATGCCCATAACTGGCAATGGATGATGCATCGCATCAAGATGATCAAAATGTACAAGAGTTTGTAATGCTTCTACCAATAATGAAAAACAAAATGATGCTAAAAACACACAGCATACGAGCATAGTTAATATGTCAATTCTAGCCCATCCAAAAGTGTTTTTCATCCTCCGATCTGAACATGAATTCTGAAAATTGAATGCAAACAAACGACAATCAGAGGTTAGTTTGAAAGTTTATCAGAATTCGATCACGATTTCAATAGGTTGACTAAATTGAGTTTCAACGTACATTTGGATTCCTCGTTAATGGTGGCATTGATGGTTGTATCTTCTCAATGATACAAATCGAGGAGTTACCAACTGAACTGCATTGACTGGCACCTCTACAATTGAATTGATTGCCGTACTGTAATTGAAGAAAATCAATGAAGTGAATATCATTCCGATACAGAATGCGCATCTCATTTTTCCACAGATGATATTTATCCCCCATCTACAATTTATGCCAAACTCACCTTGATTGTTGCGATGCATCCAACAAGAGCAATAATATTGCAGAGCATGTGATATGCATTGAGCAGTAGAGTTAGAGAGTGAGTGACATGACTTGCAATTATTTCGATAATGAAAAATGCAGAGGTGAAGAAAAGAATGAGATAAATTTGTACGGGGTTGAGTCGTCTGAACCATTCTTTCACAGCCATGATGCGATTATGAATTTGATAGACCTTCTATAACCGTGCAGTTTTATACGATGTTCCTCGTCGACTAAATCCAATGTCATGTAGATGGCGAATCTGAACGAAGACGATGCACGTAATTTTTTTGTCTTCTTTGTATTCCAACTATATATATACATATATACATGTATGTATATTTTTATTTATCGTTGACCAGTTTTACGGATGGTGCTGTTGACCACATCTAGAATTATAATAATAATAAGGAAAATAAAAAATGCAGACACCGTGAATATTTTTCGTCCCGAATATTTCTATGGGTTTTTTTATTCGGTAGACTATTAATAGGAATCAACGTCACACAGACCAGTCTTCTACTGTAGTGTGAGTATCTCCTTCTCTCTATTCCTATAAGTATTCGGATGAATATAGTTGTGTATGTATTGGTGTCTTTGGAAATTGGTAAATTTTTTCAAATCATTTTGGGGATGGTTTTCACAGTAGTGAGATCGTATAATACTTGATGCTTTGAAGTTGTTGTGAAAATTTGGGAAAATATTTTGAGTGGTCCGACTTTGTGAGATTGCTATTCAGTAATTGAACAGCACAGAACTGGGTGTTTTATTTAACGAATTATGATGGGTTGATTCATGAAAGGAGATGTTTAAAATTGTCTACAAAGCTATAGAGAAGTGATTGCACATTTTAAGACACAATTGGCGTTTAATTGTAAGTTGCTTCTCCTAGAATATCGAATTCATTGAACATGCGCTGTCATGATTCTTCTGATATTTTATATGCATCTGTATTAGTTGTGAAGAGAAGTGAGTAGTTGATCAAACATGATCACCGTACGACCATGCGTGATTCAATTCTTTGTGAAATGACAAATATCCGCTTCAAATTTTGCTCAGGTATACACACGATCACATTCAGTTTGAATATCGCAAGACTGGTACTCATTAGAATTGTTTTTCTTTGTACATTTTTCTTGTAAGTTTTTGGAAATTTAGTATAGTGAGAATAGTCCATTCATGGTGGTTTCTTGGAACTCTTTGACTTTTTCCGTATTTATTTCTTCCAGCGTATGGGGACAATTGAAAAAATATTTTCACATACCGATAAGTGTGAACAATATTACAACGTACAACACAATTCATGGCGAATGGTATCTCGGAGGTAACTGATGGAATTTCAAAATATCAAATCGCCTGAACTTATTACAAATATTGATTCATTATCTCTCTCTGTATCTGTTTGTTTCGAAGGGTCGTCTCATAGTTCATTTTTTGTCATACATTCTCGTAATATTCCATCGTTCCCCACCGATGACTCATAAATTTTTTCCAATATTAAATTATGGAGTCAACGAGATTATAATGACTAGTTTTCGACATATTCGAGCTTTACGACAAGACAAAAAGAGAGAAAGTGGATCAACAAGATGGGAGAATTTAAAAAAAATTATTTGACAGAATAAAAAATTTTTTTAATATCTAAAAAGTGACGAATGATTCGATCTTGTTGAATTGTTCACGTATTCAATAAATTTCACAGTAATACAATCACTTGCAGAAGGTGTACTACATAAATTGATGTTTGTTTTTGGGGTCAGTCTCCGCTATTTCATATCGATATCAAATGTCTTCTGATTTCATGTTAAGATATCTCAATCAGGAGTTCGTATAGCCAACACAGTGTTGATATCATCCCAGTATTTTTAATAGAGATAACACTGCCAAGTATCTCAGGGACGAGAAAAAGAAGCATCAACGATAATTATATCTAATAAAGAACATTTTAATTAATATAAATATCGAATGAATAGCGTGTGAAAATTATTGAACAAATGAATTAAATAAAATTCACAAACCCAGAATAATCTCAACTGTTGTTGAATTATATCAAACCAGGAACTATCAATTGTGATTGTACCTATCAAACTAGCACATAACAAGAGAGAACTAAATGATTATTTGTAGTCATTGTGAATGCGTGTGTGGAGATGGAAGGACGACTGCATGAGAGCCCTAGTTGCCAACATCCGGAGCTAACCCGTATGTGTACGAGGTCTTCGCTGACTTTTTGATTGAATAATAAACGCTTGAACAACACAAAGGTCTTGTAATAGACTTCGACTTATCAATTTAATTGTCATGTGAGAGAAAAAAAAGCACATGGAAATTTGATTACCTGCGTATTTTTATGTCTCCTTTCTCTTCGAACATGAACGTTCACTCTCTTGTGGATCACTGCCAGTTTCGTTTTAATTGCCTGTTCACTCACTAATAGGAGTAGTTTGTGTGTCGCGGCGACGACGAGTGCAGTGATAAGACTATTTTACTATCGATTGTACATCACTGATTTATAATTCTTACATTCTTCTGTGATAATGGTCATTAATTACTTTCGAATGTTATCTCAACAAACATTTTATTGTTTCATATCAATTATCATGACTTTTCTTTGCATATTATATTTGAATAATAACAATTCCATGTTAGTTCACGTTCACACGAAAAAGCAGCCCACTGAAAATCACTGTTTCTCTGTTTATTTGATATTTTTTATATTTTCCTAGAAAGGAAATAACTTTGGAGTTTGTTATATTCTATGACCATGTAAATTATCGTTGACTTTATTTTTTTATTACGACCTATTTATTATTTATTGTTTCCTATTGTTAGACATTTCTTTCTTTTTTCGTTCAACAGTTGAATAATTACCGTTTCCGTCCGGTTGAAAGCAAATGAGTGTTACTTCTGACACGCGGATTAGATATATGAGATTGATACAACAAAATTATATATTATGATATAAATAAATCACACTTTGTCAACTACCGCACGCTTTACAATATTGTCGTGTGGGACACGTTGTGAACTGAAAAAAAGAAAAGCGAAAATGTACACACATTACATACACGCTATCGTATGTGTGTAGAGTTCCGAGCAATGTTGAATAATGGGCACGATAAGCTTTACTAAATATGATCCCACTTCAGTCACGCTAGTACTTTATACGTCATGGTGCACTAACACTCAAATTGGAGTTACACATCACTTGCTCAATAGAATGAGTAATTACCACTGAGTTTGAAATTCATTTGTGGATTGTCAGTTGATTTATCTCGTGAAACATTTTTTCTTTATTAAGATGACAATGATCGCCTTTTATGATATTGAAACTCTCACTTTGGTGGTCCAAACTAATTCCAAGTTTAATTCTTCCATTCGTGGATTAATAAGCGTGCAATTGGAATGGTCAAGTGCGATTGTCTAAAATTGAGTTTAATAAAAATTCAAATTCGCATGAGTTTCAACGCTGTGAGTTGAATAGAGAAAAGTTGATGTTGCGGTTTGATTGTGATTATTACATGGATATAATAATTGGTTGTTCGTGAATGTGATGAAAGAAAGTTTGTTTAGTTTATTGGCAGTGGAGACCATGAATTTAATCGATCACTTGAGAAGTTAGAAACTCTCTTCATTTTATCGACACTTCGATCGGTTCATTTTTATTATTTTCATTTTTGCAGTTCCGAATAAATAGTGGAAATGTTGATTTTGATGTTGTGCAAACTTCAGTCATCATAAATCAATCGTCATTTTTATATGGATGACACATTGACAGTTCCTTATTTGTCAAATGGATGACATGAGTAGGAAATTATGATTTTTGTTCAAAGTATGACTGAGTTCATTGTAATTTGTAATCATGAGACGTAATGAGAGAACGAGTGATGAGGGAACTGAGACGGACGATATCGATGAAGAAGTAACAGAGAGTGAGCAGTCTACTGCACACAGCAAAAAGATTCAATTATTTGGTTTACCATTGCATAAATTTTCGTACAAACATTTGCCAAAGAAATATTTGAAATATTCTTTTCTGGCTATTAATTCGATGATATTCGTGAGTTCCGTCTGGATGATTTGAATAAAAAAATATCAATTTATATATCTGTCAATTAACTCATGAGGTTACTTGAATCATTGGCATCTCAGTTGGCAGGAATTACTGCGGCGATTACATCAATATGGATGCTAACCGATAGTAAATTAATGTTGAGATTGACTGGGCAGAAATTCTTCGTCATAATTCTTCTCATGATTGGATCGATATCGATTGTTATAGCAGTTGGAGGAATCGTTGCATTTATAAAGAAAAGGAGAAAATGGATAAAGATAGTGAGTCCTATTTGTAATTATTATCTGAAGGTGAAAAAGAGACTGAAGATAATTGGAACATTCACAATATTTTTCTTTCCCAAAGTATATTGGATTTCACTCGATATTGTTATTTGTTATTTTCATTTGCTCAATAATGAGTGCATCATTTTACGAACGAGTGACAAATAAAATTGGCGATGACATGAGAAGGACAATTGTCAAGTATCGCGTATTGGATTGGGTGACGGAAGCTTGGGATAATACTCAACAATATGTATATGAAATTAATTATTCGATTTTTATTATACACGTTGTCATACTTACTGCTCAATCGAGAAAATATTCTTTCTCCCAGTTACAATGTTGTGGAATTAATTCCTATAATGATTGGAAGAGATACTCGATGGGGGTTCCGCACAGTTGTTGTTCAGAAAAAATTGACCAGGTATAAGAAAAAGAGGTTGAGGAGTAACTCGAGTATGGAATAATTAAAAACAAATGGTGGAAATATCAATTTCTTCTCCCAATTTAGTGTTTTGAAATGACTGAAGATGTTACATTCAAGTCTGGTTGTTTAAGAAATGCTTTCTTCATGTTAAAATCCAATATCGATAACGTTGCAGTTGCCGTATTGTTTATCTCCTTGGTATCAGTGAGTAAATAAATCTGCTCTCATTCCTCCATGACGAAAAGTGAACTAATGGTGAACATCGATAGACAAAGTTATCCATCATTTTATTCTTGATGTTCAGGGTCTGAGTTTATATCTCGGATTGGGTGTAAATGTACGGTTGAAATCGGTTCAATATCTTGACGATTGAATTAAACAGAGAAATCGGTAAGAAGAGTACAAAGGCGACTTAAAAACGGGTTTCCTTTTTTTATTATCATATATAGATCATATATTTTCTGAAAACACTTAATATATCGCACTTATTACAATAAATATAGTAAATTATTGGACACTCTTTTGTTGTGGATTTTAATTTCTTTGCCTGCTCAGTTTACCCACAAATTTCATGGCAGATTACTGCACCGCGTTTGAAATATCCGAGTTTTCCTATTCTGCTCTTCGTTCCTTTCATGCAGTTCAACAACTGAAAAATAATTTGTCACTCGCACGAAATCACACCGATAAACCGCGATGTGAAAATTCAGAGAAATGAAAAAACAAAAAAAATGAGAGATGAAAAAACATCTTCAAATATTAAATTCGATTAATTACGTGTTGTCATTTATTTTTGTTTTGTTTTATCGCCATTTACTTCTTTCCATTTTTTTCCCGGAGAAAGATATCAATTTATCGCGATTTCAGATTGTAGAGTATAATTTGAGTGTTCACACATTCCATCCCAGCGTATATATTTATTTATGAAATATTGACAATTGATCGAGGGGCATTTTTTCCACTGTGTTCCAAACACATCTTCTTCATTAGTAATTTATTTTTCTTCGTTAATATTTCGGTTCATTTTTTTTTATTTTCTGTTGTTATAATATTTATATTTCAATTATTTCATTGATTCATTTATGTATATGTAAGTAATGATAGAGAGGGGACAGGAATTGGGCGCATTTTTTTCAGGCAGGTTCCATCCAATTACAGATATATTATATCATAGCAAACATCGTGACTATTTACAATAAATACAGTTGAGTAATTATATAAATAAAATATATATCATCGTAGTATAGCATTTTGTTTTAGGTTTACAGCAACATGTGACGGTAAACAATCAGATCAGCGGCAAAATAGCACAAATTTTCTACCTAGGTAGTGGTCGTTAGCTATAGCATGGCTGAATTGTGCATTCTCAATTCACCCCTCCGGCATCCCATGACACACACACTTGCTCGCACGCACATACTCATATACTGACATTCAATTTAGTTTTGTTTTTTTTTCCTTTTTTTTTCTCTCACCTCGTTTTACCGTAGCCGTAACTGTTTGTATGTATTCCTCTCATCAATGTGCACTAATTCGTTTAATCTTTATAATCAAATAAAACGGTGGACAGAGAGCGATTTAATTTATTTTTGTTTTTTGTTTCTCATGTTCGTATCGTTTTATCCACCAGACTATTTCCACGCTTCTGTCCTCTGTGGTGTTTACTTTCCTATGTTACGTGTCACATATCACTGAAATTATTATCCGCTCGTGTGAAATTATATTTCTGATCATTTCAATTTCTATTTTTATTCTTGTAAAATTATATCGGTTTCATCGAAAAGTTTTTCATTCATGTTGAGTTGTTTATAAGAATGTTTTCTTCCTCTTTATTTTCACCTGTTGATAAATATACAGAAGGAAAAATAGAAAAAATATTCGTCACTGAATGCGATAGAATAAAACTTCATGGAAGTTGAAAGAAGCGATCGAATTTTATACAGATTTTCTTTTCGATTATTATTCAATGAATTTCAATGATTAACATTCCATTATTTTCGTCCAAATTTTATCTCGGGATTTTGTAAATTTTATTCATATCATTGAACTTCTCTATTTTCTCTTCGTCTTTTTAACGATGCGGTGTACGATTCACATTAATAATTTCACACTATGTTCATATAATGTTTAAAAAATAATTGTTTTTCGTTTTTCACTGCTCGATTGTGTGATTTCAAAGTTGTTATTCAGTTAATTCCATTGAGGTTGAATAATATTTACGCGAAAGACCTCTTCGCATTGTTTTCATTAGATACGTGAAGGAGAGACATTACGAAACAATTGAGCTCGTGAGGATATTGTCAAGAGAATGACGCGTATATTTCTTTATTTTTTCCGCTACAATGTTTCGTCAGTCAACTTGTCTTATTTTTCTGCGAATTTACATTCCGTCACTTCTCTTATTTTATTCGCGTTAACAATTACACCGTTTTGTGTTTATTATCTACCATCTATTATATTATACACTTAACAGATAATTAAATTAATTTTTCATTTCGACATAATTTATGACGCATTCGTGCATCACCTATCTAATCGGCACTGTGGCCACATTGTTTTTTAACCATCAATGATGATATCACACATTTCCACGCGAGTTTATAAAAAATCGGAAGTGGACAGAAGTCTTCAATTAAAAAAAATATACATATATTTGAAAAAGAGAAATGTTAGGGGATGAAGGGGGTGTTCAAGACAAAGGATTTATTTTTCTTCCATTTCTCTTTTTTCATCTTCCAATACAATTTCACATGGTTTATTGTTATAATGGACACTTTCTCATGGAAATTTCAATTGGAGTGTTCACTCGTTTTAAGAAAACATGTGAATCGTTTTTTTTTTTCATCTTCTTGTATCTCGGATTCCTAACCGTTTCTGTTAATCATTATCCAGCAAGCACAAATATGTTTATGTGTAATACGTATCATAGTATACCGATACTATAGTCCGATACTCATTATTCGATTGAATCATGTGATCGTTTTTTATTCACAGAGATTCTTTCGACAATATTCTCATGTATCGCGGTCGTTCAAGATCAGCCTGTCGACTTACTGTTAAGCCTATTATTCATCAATTTTTTTCCTCTCCTTGCTTAATATTTAATTTTACAATATATCACTTATTTTATTCCTTTCACGCGGAGAACACTTGACGTCTCGATATAACTTTTTGATCATGAGACCATGGACGTTACAGCGTTATAATGTTCAAATATATTAATTGTCACATTATCACTAGAAATTTGAATCGGTTTTCGTTCAAAAATCACCCACCGAACAACTATATAATGTCCAATTCGCCAATTCTATTTCATATTTGTCCTCGTCTCTTCTATTTCTTAAATAATTTTTTTCTTAGCATTGCACCATTTTTTTCACGCATTTTCACAACTGAAGGAAAAGAGCACCACTGTTGATACAGACACGATGTTCACACACACGTATTTCCATCATCAATAATTTCTTTTTTTTATTAATTTGTATACACGAATTACCAATCGATATTCCCCAACTTTTCTTCATTCTTCCATTCACAATTTAGGTATCACCTTTGCGGATTTCCTCATTTTCTTTGTATTCTCAAAGTCCAATTATTCATAGATTTTTCTCCTCGAACATAAGTAGTATCCTCAACTTGGAACACATGTGTATATACGGAGGATCAAACTGATCATTAGATTAGCTGTTGACCATTAGTCGATAAACTGCTCGAATTTGCATTACGCTCTCTTCTGTCATGTTCATTATTTTCACCATTGTCAGTAGAATCATCCACATCGAAATGCTACAAGACAATGTTTTGTTATTAGTCATTCATACGCAGCTGATTTTCATAGCCCAGAATCACCCCTCATGGCTTGAGTACTCATGAAACATTTCAACAATACGGAGAAAGTTGATGCTTGTGACGATAGAGAAAGAATTTTCGTCGCACTTCTATCTAATGCCAATAGAATTTGTACGGAAATTTGCTTTCACTAACTTGCTCCGCTTTGCTTCCATTCTCGAAGAACGTCCATTCGATGATAATATTGATGGTCTTGTTTGCATTTATCAGACGAAGAATAATTGTTCTGTATATGAAACTCTTTTCATATAAGTAATATGCATACTTTTATGTATTTACACACATTAATATAATTTTGTGAATATTTCTGTTTTTTTTTTTTTTCCAAGAGATTCGACTTTCTCTTGATACGTTCAGTCAAATTAGTGAATCATAGATCATTTTTTCAATCCACGATACTAATCAGATCCTTAAACTCTATGGGGACAACGTCTTCTATTTTATGATGGGTTTTATAATATAACGTTAGTGTTTTTGGCATCTTTGAAATACACAAATAGACTTTGGTATAAAACTTTTCGATAGTGCATTTTTTCAGTATGTATGTATGTTCTTATGTATGTTTTAATAATTTCATTTTATTTTACGTCTCTGCTTTTATCAGTATATTTTTTTATTTCTTTTCTGTTTTTTTTCTCTCAAATGTATGATGCACATGTCCGCGTCTCAGCGATTATATTCATTAATTCAGTATCTTATTTCCTTCATCTCAATCACTTAAATGTAATGAGAAACTTGTTTGCTATTTAATAGCACAATCCATTTAGCCACAGTATTTTAAAACTGTCGATATTCCTCTCCTCCTACGTCGTTTTTTACTTGATGGATCAGCGGCCTTTTTAACAAATTTGATATTGTATGGATCTTCAGCTAACTCTGGATAAAGTTGAGTATCGTGAATGTATTCGCCTTCGTAATTTGATGCAACACCGTGTTTTGTTATCTCATCTTGTTCAGCTGCCATCCATTCAACGGATGTTGGTGTATTTGCTTTTAGTGCTTCACGTTCACGATGCCAAGCTTTACGTACTGCTGATGCTTTTGCATGATGTAAGAGACGTTGCTTCTCTTTTTCTGCAGTGGTTCCATATCGGAGATTAACTACATAACTTGCACCATGAATTTTCACATCAACGACGCTGCCACTTCCATTTTCATTTTCGTGAAATGTTGTATTAACTTGCCCACCAAGACGTTTCAATTGTCCTCGGTCATCACCCGATTTCCACGTTTCTTCTTTCACAAAGTAAAATGCGTCTTGTTGTGCGTTGTGAACGACGAATGTGAACGGTAGGAAATAAGAACGATTGAAAACTGTTGTGAAAACGTCCCGATAAATTTGATTGGCAGCAGGTACACTTGACACAACAGCTTGGCCGTCCGCTGTTCTTGAAACTAGGATTCCTTGACCGAAAGGTGGATCAGATGCTGCACCCAGACGATCAGGTATTAATTCACTGGGATCTTTCTTTAACGCTGATCTGGGAGGTGCTAAGAGACTAGCACTATCGCCTGAATGTCGTTGTGCAATGTGTGCTAGAAAACCTGATTGCACACCGAGATTTCGATGTTTCTTTTTACCACTAAATATCATAGCTCCAGGATTCAATGATTGTGGAACTTCGTTATCAGGTAGTTTGTTGGGAAATAGCTGTGGTGCGAGACTCTTCAAATCATAGCCGAGAAGGGACAGCCATGATATGTGATCTGTAATGACAAGCACATGGAAAAAAATTATAATCTGTTCGAATTAGTTTATCACTCAATATTTTCATAAAAAATTTCAACGAACCCGTCGGTTGACTACGTTCTTCGCTATGTCTCACGTTGATTGGATCGTTTCCATTAAATCTGTAGAGATGAAGATGAGTTGGTGTTGCAACACGATCCAGAACATTTTCCCATAGCGGTGACATCCATTGCCCAATGAGCGGGTCGTAAACTTTACCATTCGGCATATGTACAAGTGACGTGACCTAGCAGAAAAGCGAAAACCAGAGTTACCATACGTGCAAATTAATCTAGAACGAAAGGATACTGAATGGAACTAAAATTCCACGAAGCAAACCTTATCTAGCAGTCCACCGCAAAAATCAACTGGTAGATATAGATATGGGTTGGAGTCATATACAATATGACCATATGGTGATCGCATGAGTTCTCTGATTCCTTCACCGTATTGATTGAAAATCATGATTGGAGTACCACATTGATCTGTTGCTATATAATACTTATGTCGAAATATTTGTGCATAAATAAGATGACCCCTGTCATCATATACTAATGACATCAATTTATTATCTCTTGGACTGTAAATTTGACTGACTTCGTACGGTCGCTTTTGGTTATTATAGAAAAATTGTGTGATATTTGCATAATTATCTTTGCGCGTTGCCAAACGATCCATGTGATCATAATAATAGCGCACGTCAAATCTTCCTTTTTTCATTGCACGAACAAGCAAACCCTTTGCGTTGTAGTTGAATCGTTCTTCTCGTGCATTTTGCACAACTTGGCCTCTGTTATCATATTTATAAAATCCGTCACCAAACTTGACGATCCTATCCATTGTATTGTATTCCATTGGGATTGTATTGCCACGATATGTCAATGATAGCATGTTTCCATCAGCATCATACCTGAATCCCCATGGTTCTTGTGCTTCCACACCTGTCAACTGTCCATCTGAATCCCATGTATAATTTTTTACATTGGTATATGTGTTGACACCAACATTGCTTGTGTCTGTGCGTGTCTGATTAATTCGGCCTCTGGAATCATGGGTGAATTCCATTCTGAATACATTCAATCCATGAATCGTTACAGTTACTTGCGTCTCCAGGAAGTATTTATCACTAATACGTGAAAATACCGCAACACCATCCTGTACAGTCGTTTCATTTGGTGTGAGTTTTGATACTTTGAATTGCCCAATCTGTTCAAGTGCACCAGTTTTTTGACTATACGCCAATGTGTATGGTGGCAGTGTTTGTCCACCTATTCTACCTTGCACAGCGATTAATCGATAATTGGCATCATATTCAAAGGTGAATTTGGCATTATTTAAATTCGTTATAGCTTCGAAGTCAATACGTTCTTCAACTAATAATCCTGCATTATACTGATAATCCCATTTGTATTCGATATCTTTCTCTGTATGAATGACTTCGGATGGTAGACCACTCTCGGTGTACCTTATTTCACTTTTACCATCGCCATGAACGACTTCAGACAGTTGACCCCATGGATGATAGCGATAAACAATACGTGCGCCATCCCCCGGGAATACAGTTTGTAACAAATTTCCATCATGACTGTAATGTTGTAGATACGATCGTGAGCTGCCTGGTGGTGTGTAAGTGACACGTAGGAATCCCAATGACGCCTGACATGAGAACGAATGTCTTATTCCCGCAGGTAGAATAATATGTCTTAATCCACCATTATCATCGTACTCCAACGAAAATTCACGATCACTTGCCAACGTTATTTTCGATAGCATATTGAAATCATTATATATGTATCGCTTCGTACCGTCTTGACTATTTGTCACTTCCGCCAATTGTCCACGTCTATCATACTTGTACGATTCATTTGATGCACCCCATTGCCAACTCTGAATACGATTAAATCTGTCATAAGTGATATTCAAACTATGTCCATATTCATGTGGCTGCCAACTCAGTGGTAATCCTGACAAATCAAATGTCACATTTAATAATGGATTTGTTGGCTGTCCGTAAAATGTTTCACGTCGCAATAATTGTTCATATTTAACACCAATTACACGTGAATCATTCACCCAAATTTCACGATTCAATGTCTGCTGTGGGTGGCTGACATCACCAACAAGATTGTATGTCGTTGTCATTGTATTAATTAATTCACCGAGTGTTAATACTTGATAGCTCCACATCGGAAGCATTTCAGCTTCAACCGGTAATGCTGCTTCAAGTAGTGGATGTTTCGTAGTTGCTGCACTTAAAACACGTCCGCCACTCGGTAAAATAACTTCCAAACTGCTGTTAGTGAATGCAGTCGCTTTTTGTATTTTTGCACCATCTGTAATAGTCAACATGTTTTCATGTTCCTTCTTTATTTTGAATTCAACCATACGATTTCTGTTACTTTTCGCTAATGCTTGCAGTGGTGCTTCAACTTTAACTGATAATCCCTCGTCATTCGAGAGTCCAGATGCCAACTTTATTTTCTCACCAGTTGGCAATGTAACATCCGAAACACGTCCCAAACTATCGTAATTATATATGAATGTTTCGCCGCCGCCCGATCGACTGGTTAACAATCCAGTTTCACTGTCATAATCCAATGCAATTTCTGAACGTCCTGTTTCTGACAATTTCACGAGAAAACCAACCGCTGAAATTTTCAAGTCAGATTTATGATCTTGGGTGTTTTCAATTGAGCTCACAACTCCACTGTAGTCGCGCAAAAATGTTATTTTATTCCCTGCGCCATCAGTCACTGTTGACAATTTACCAAAACTTGTATTTTTACTGTATAAGAATGAATATCTTGTTGTGCCAGTTGTTAGATCTTTCGTAGCAACATGCTGACCGTAGCGATTGAATACATAAATTTCATTTGAGGGCGGGAATGGTATTTGGAATTCACCGCTTTCATCTAGATTCGGTAAATACGGTTGCAGTGCAAGGATGTGAAGACTGCCTTGATCTGCTACGTGAAGTACGCCATCGGGTGAGACAGTCAGCGCAGAAATTGTTGTGAACTTGGCATTGGATGACAGTAATGTTTCTGTGCTACTTGTATCATCAGTACATGAACACGTATCGACATTTTTCGTATTTGGCGTTGTGTTGTTACACTCGCATTGTCCACGGATACGTTCTTGCACACGACCAGCATAGTGGGACATCTTTCCAGACGAATCGACAACACGAATCGAATTTACACGATGTGAATCGCTGTCGGCAATGTATAGTTCACCAGTTGGACTGAAACTCACTGCTAAAACAGTACCCAAGACTTCATCGGGTTTTTTCATGGTCGTTGTGGCAGTAGAATTCATCGTTGACGTCAGACCAACATTATTAGCATTGCTTGTGCAATGCAATGGTGTGCCAGCTACAACACGAACTTTCAAATCGCTCGTCAATTTTAACACCAATCGATCATCAATAAAATGCAAAGTTCCGTCGAGTGGACTCAATGTCAAACCTGTGGGCCATTGAAGCTGTGCTTGATGCGCAGGTATCGCACCAATGCATGGCGCCGGTGACCAGTGATTGTGGTGTCCATGGTGCCCAACGAGAGTATGAATAACTCCACGTGGATCGACCGCTCTTATATTTGTGCCGTCAGCAATGTACATTGTTTTATCAGCTGCAATTGCTATACCTTTTGGATGTGCGAGTTTGGCATGAATTGCGGGACCTTCATCTCCACAGTGACCTTCATCACCTGGTATACAACGTTCACCACTGCCAACTACTGCTTCAATATTTATACTCGGGTCTGGCATTTGTTCGAGAGACAAAGCTTTAAGAATTTGATGTTTTTCGGGATCGCTAATATACAGATGACCATCAGCTGGCGACACGCATAGATAATATTGATATGCAACTTGAGTTGCACTGAGAATCAATACTGTATACACATTGCCTTTAGGTGTTATCCGACGCACGAGATTGAAATCACCGACGTAAATACTACCATCAGGTCCACTTGCTAGTGCAACTGGAGTCAACAACCTGGCATCTTTAGCTAGACCATCGCAATTTGAACAAACGAGGTTGCGTTGTAATCCTGTGCCCATCACAACTTTTACTGTACGTGGATATTGTTTGAAATGAAGTGTTGAACCATCGCCTTTTTGTAATATTCCTTCATGGAAGTTATAATGATGGTGTATGTCTAAACCCCAACCACCAACATCCGATATGTCGACATCGAAACCTTGCAATGTGGCTGTTTGGGTCTCCCAAATGATTGATGGGCATGTTGAGTGCTGATACCCAACTGAAATTCTCGCTTGTGCGACACCATACACCTTTTGTTTATATACATTGCGTTTGTTCCATGCGAATGTGTGTGTTAAATTCGGATCGGCTTCATAGGTTTTCGCATGGACTGAACCTTCAATTTCAACGTGCACATGAACGTGTGTAAGTGATTTTGGAATGTATGGTCCTGTTAATTGCATCCGAACTGTTGAGAGATAACCAGCTGCTTGACTGCTCTGGTACATTAAATGAACATTGGATCCCGGAATCGGAATACTTTCTTGAACAATCTGAAAGAAGAAGTAGGAAGGAAGTAATGCAAAAATAATGATATATTGAAGTAGACATAAAGTAATAATTATTTTCTCCGTTTCAAATAAAACTTTTAATTTATCATTGGATTGTGTACCTGGGTCTCTGCTAAGACCAAACTTTGTCCGGGCAATCCACCAACTTTTTCCGGCATCCATGTGCCGACAATAATTGGTTTGAGTGTTTCATGGTCGTGTTCCATACACGGTCCATTGTCAACAAGGAGGAGTCCTATTGACAGTCCTGGAAAACCTATTTGCATTTTTTTTCAGTAATTAACGTATAACTACACATAAAATTGCTGTCATTTCAATGGATTCATTCTCAGTGTGATGATGATCGTTGATGATTAATGAGGGTGGTTCAGTGGTGATTACAACAGACAAGATAATGACAATTATTTAATGGTTAGTCATAATGAATATGCTGATATAATACATGTGGATGGTGGAGATAGAGACGGATGAAATGGGGTCGAAGTACTCACCAACAGCTGGCCTAGGCGGCTGGCTGGATTTATACGACTCGCCTTCTTCAGGCAAAGTCATTACCACTGGTGGTAGTACCACGATCTGGTTCCATGGTACAAACACAGTTCGTGTCAGAGGTTTGAAGGGATTGCGTTGGAACTGGAGTGTTACGGCACCACCGCCATTGACAAGGATGTCGAACCTAATTCAGACACGTAATGAACATTAGCGAAAATGAAAGAGCAATAGATAGATGGATAGATGGATGGTCAAACTGAATAAGTGCGCAAGTGAGATAGCGAGTGGAATCAATCAGTTTGAAATGGTCGGGCGTGATAGCGGTCAATGCTGATGCGATGGTCCTCTATCCGCAATTGTAAGTGGCACGCAATAGGCATGGAATTTAATTAATTTCAACAATCAGCGCAATATTATCAGACGAAGACAAATTCAATTCATTCTATTGGTCTGATAATATTATCATTAATAAAGGATTGACAATTCTTTATGAATCCTAACTAATTATTCTGCATTAGTTCCATCGCAATATTCACGAATTTGGCATAATTCGCACGGTATAGGAGGATAATTAAATTCAATCCCCATAATACTTTGGATATAATAGTAATTAGAAGGCTTTTGACAGAACTGAAATTCGGCTTCGACATCATTTCTCTACTATTCGTGTATATGAATTTACATTGCAACGAATGAACACAATTCGTGTTTTGTTTAGTCTGAAACAATTCTCAACCACTTCTCTATTAAATCTGGCATTTCTTCATACAATATGGCTTAATAAATATGAATAGCCCATTTTCGCAATCAATTTGTTGGATTTGATTCACAATCGTAGAGACACAAATTGATGGAATATGTCAACATGAAATGTGATGAACATTGATTGAATGACATTTGCCATTTTTTTACTTACCATCCACCGGCTCTAGTTAAAGTAAATCCAAAGCGCGAGGTCCTGTCCACTGAAACTCGTATCCCTACTATTCCAAGTCCATCCTCAGTTACAACTTGGCCCCGCATCACTGCCACTCGGCTGTTACAAATTTAAGATGTACTATACATGTCACCTAATCATTCAAATGAATTTTTTTTTCTCAGTGGAAGGAGGGTTGTGAAATCCGGGAATGCCGATTCGATTTTGTCTTTTACATATTTATATATACGTACAATTCATAATATATTTATGTATATATAAATATAGTTGTGCGGGAAAACGTCACGCTTCGCGTCCGGACGCTTGAAATTTCTAATGACGCTCTCGAGATCTCGTTATCAAGTTTATTAAGTTTCACGAAGGATGCTGGAGCGAAGTGGTCCCGACGTTTCTTAAGAACGTAGTGGCACGAACAAGTAGAAAACGAATTTCAAATTCAAGTGGAGCACGAGAAAGAAGAAGGAAAAAAATATATGTCGAAAGAAGGACTAGAAAAAAAAAGAAGAAGAAGATAGAAGCAGAAGAAAAAAAGGAGCGAGATTGAATGAAAAATAGAATATTGTATGAGTCTGAATGAGAAGAAGGGAGTGATAAAGAAAGTATAGGGGTGAGATGGAGAGTGAGAGAGAGTTGATTGGTGGTGGCCGTTGCGCGAGCGCATTAGTGCAATACCGATTTTGTGGGCACGAATCAGCTTTCCCGGTCAACGATTCTATGCGATTTAATATTCTCACATTGGCTTGGCAGTATATACGAAGCGCACAAATCGATAAAGCGCTCTGCCGACAAACCTTGTGCTTGCATCTCACTCGGATAGCGATGCTCGACCGGGCCCGAATTTCAAAGCGACGAGCGGAACAAATAGATTTTACAACTGAACAACGGAAAACGAGCGAGGAAACTAGGAGCCGATATACATATATACATACACACACCCATTTATGTGAGTGTGTGTGTATGGATAAAACAGTTTTTTTTTGTTCGATGTGTTCCGCAGTGGCACGCAGGGGAAATTCGAGTTGGTGCGAAAATTTTGATTCACCTCTGTGAGAATATTCAATCGATTGATTATGCAGGGAAAAAAAATATGATGGAAAAAAAAATTGGGGAGAGAAAATTCCATCCCGAGGGCAGGGTGGTTTTTTTTAACAATTAATCTTTTTCATGATGTAGTAAAAATGGCATGCGTATATATATGTATATATATATT